>JBAFWW010042369.1:13574-36820 GCA_036873685.1 Agapornis canus
CCGTCCGTAGCACCCCCGCCCCCCCCCCGCACACACACGCCTCGGTTCCCATCACCCGCCCCGACACACAGCCCGTCTCTTCTCTTCGTTTCCCGACCAGATGTGAGCCGTGCGACCGCGGTTGTCGGCCTCGAGCTGGAAAAGTTGCGACTCTGCCCCGGGATAAGAGGACCCGAACCTATACCAGACTTTAGAAGCGTTATAACTCGTAAGGGACCGAGCAGCTGAATCTTGAAGCTTTACTAATCTACCAGAGCATTTGTAGATGATATTTGACATCTATTGTTTAAAATAGATGGATTTTATTTGGGGCCCAGGGAACTTTCTTCTCCCTGCAGGAATGTTACATATTGTATAGATAAATGAGTGACATTTCATACTGTGTATATATAGAGATGTTCTATAAGTGTGAGAAAAGTATATGCTTTAATAGACTACTGTAATTATAAAATATTTTTAATTAAATATTTTTTGTAAATATTATAAAGGTGTGTATGTTTTTTTTAAATCTGTGGGAATATCTCTTTAGAAAACCACAGCTCAAGTATGGAGCTGCTAATATGGAAATACTGAATGTTTAGGGCTCTTTTTGTTTGTCCCCAGATGTCCTTTAGACTCAGAAGTTAACAGCTATAGCTAGTGGTCCTGCATGATTGCATGAGATGTCTAATTGCAAATAAACTTGTTTGGAGTCCATACAAACGTGTTTTCCTCAATCTAGACTTGAAATGTTTGTAAGTGTATTATACATTTTGAGACTACACTTTTGTCATTTAGGCACAGGGGTTTTTAGTGCATTCTATAGAAGTAGTAGTAAGACGTAGTGTTTTTACTGAGAATAGAAAAACAAATTCTATCTAGTTTTTGCATTATGGGGGCGATGCTTTAGATCTTTAATCAGCTTTTCTTTAAAAAAAAATCTGCTGTTGCATCAGATCAAGAAATTTGTTCTGGAACTTCATTCAGACCAAAAGGTTTTATTGCAACCTTGCTTTCCTACAGCCTATTAACTGCTTAAAAAGTGAAAACAGTTCTCTGCTTGCAACCAAAGGGCAAACCATTAACAAAACCAGTTGCTGTTTCCTTCGTCCAAAGAGTATTAATACTGAACTGCAGAAAAGCACATGGGCAAAATCATTATGATCAGTGATGTAAATTCACCTTAAAATGGACTTAAGTAGACCAAAAATCTGATAACTGTGCCAAGATTATTTTTCTAGCACAAAATGACTTACATTTCACTGCAGCTATGTTACATTTAAAATCCTGTTTAATCTCTGTGATGTGTAACTACATGTGAACATTAAACTAGATTTACCTGTCTTTAACTGTGATTCTTCAGCTTATTTCTTCAATCCTCTGAATTTGCACACTCTTCACTTATATTTTGTACATAACCATTTGATGGGTGAGTTAATTTTACAATGGGCTTTTGTACAGCCAATCTCAGACTGCAAACTCATGTCCAGGCTCGGTGAAAGGTGTTCATCTGTGTGATCAGTAGTCTGCACACTAGTGAAATGAGATTTTCAGCGTGGGAGAATTAAGCAGGATTTAATTGGGTGCTTTGTAAATAGCTAGCCAACTGTGTGTGTAACGAAGTCTGACTAAAAAAGGATTTGTTTCAGATTATACAAGTGTCAAAAGTACTGCAGCCCAAGGGACAACTTCTATTAAGTTAAATATTTATAAGGAAATTAACTACTGGGGTCATTAGCTATTGACTACAGGGATAGTGTCAACAAGATGAACATTCTCTTAATCAAAATAATTGTGTAAAGATCAAATCAAAAAGCAGCTAAACACCTCTGCAAACATAGACCTCCTGTCACTGCAAATTCATTGAAAACGGGCATTTCACTGGCTGATCTCTGACTTGAGGGGTGGGGAGCAGGACCCTGCGATGATTTCTCCAGCTCGGATGTTATAATAATAGTAGTTTAATGAACAAAATGCATGTTCCTGAGTCATGGACTTGTCCTGTGTCTCCAGCTAATTCAATGACTGCAAGAATGCTATGAATAGGATTTTCACTACAGTTTGGGAATTCTTACATTGTGTTTAAAAAAAGAAGATTGTCATTTTCCAAAGGAGTGGTTTAAATTTGCATTTGTTTTCTTTGTTTATCCTATTAATATTTATACTCTCCTCCTTGCTTTAGCTTGTATAGCTCAGCTTATTTTGTACACACTTTATCAGTGACATTAGTTCTCCATGTCCTCATTTGTTTCTATCCACCGTTGTTGCCAAATTACAGAGTTCTGTTACACAGAAAAGGAAGCAAGCAAAAGGTGAAGTCTTAAAATACGAAACTACCTTGTAGAGTTCCTGCATATCAAAGCCGGTGCATCCTAGGAGAGTTGATAAATTGCTGAACTACTCTTCAAGGGAGAGTGACCTAAACCCCAGATTGTTTCAGGTCAGGGCAATCTCCTGTTGAGTTTAGTGGCTTGAGGATTTGGCGTTGCTTTTTTAAAAGCAGTTGCGGTGCAACAAGTTAGGGCCTTTAGAAGAGGAAATCTTACTAAAAGGAGCCGTGACATTTTTCTTGTTATATAATATTTTTGACAAACGTCAAAGCCTGTATGTAATGCTGAGAAAAGCTCTTATCGCAGCATAGTAGATCCTGATCTTGATTTATTCCTTATGCTATCTATGTATGAAACTGTAAGCAAGGGGTATCCTAATGGCTGGAATCGGTACAATACTAAATGCAGCTGTACTTATTTTTGTTTTTCAAAGATTTGAGAATCTTTCATCATACTTTAATGCCATATCTTGTTTAAATCATATTCTCCATATAGTAAAAGGCGTATGTGTTTGAACAAAGGCAAATTAAAAGGTCTCTTTCTTCTAATGCCTTGGATTTTCTCTTAGTCACAAAAGCATTCCTTAAAAGGAGGTTTTTGATTGCGTGATGAGAGTTGTGGTGAGGCTGCCAGATTAGGAATTAGGATACCAAATTCTGTTCCCAGCTCTGCTACTGAGGCTCTTTTGTGACCTTGAGCAAGTCACCGGCTGTCAAACTCCCCGTTTTCCACCTGTAAGGTACTGGTGGCAACATGTACTCATCTTCATAGAAGCAGGCAGATGAAATAGGCAAAATGCATTAATGCGTTTTACTTCATCTAAGTTTTGAAATTAAGTTTTGGATGAGAAAGGGAGCACAGGGAAAGCTGGAGTGATTATCAGGAAGCCTTCCTAAGGAGGGGCCAATTAGGAAATATATTGCTAGCAGAGGCTGCAAGGAACCACTTACTTGGGACACTAAACTGTAAGGACTAGAAAATGTTCTCAAGGAGGAATAGGTGAAGGACCTAGGTCTTTTCCATTTGTAACTCGTACGCTATCTGCAAAGCACAGCGATGGATATTGCTAACACTGAGTGTCCATTTTGATGAGCTGCAGGGCAGAGGTCCCAGCCCTTGCAGACACTGAGAGTCCCCTCTGAAATTTCCAAATGACAGGAGATTTTCATTCCATATAAAAGCCAAATGCCAGCTCTTGCAGTGATAGCTACATTTCCCCTGCTGTTTCACATGGGAATGGTATTTATTTTCACTTTCTAAAGCATGTAGTGCTCCTTTTAAGCAGTTGTTGCATTTTCAGCCACAAGCAAAGTGGTCAGAGGGAATACCATAGCTGTCCTGCTGTTTGTTCTGAGAGTTAATGAATAAACCATGTATAGGATAAACAGGTTTATGCAAATGCAGAGCAGCACTTTACAATTATTTACTTTCAATGCTTTTGTAGCTGTAGAAGTCACATTTTTGTAAAACCTTTGCAGTTGAAAGAAGAAACCACGGTGCAAGCAATTCAAGTAATTGTTTTAGATGCAACGCAATTTACTGGCTTCTCCAATAGTAAGGCTTGCAATACTGAATAGCGTGCTTCCAAAACAGTACTGAAAATGTTTTGTGCTCCAGTCCCAGAACATGTGATCTGAAAACACAGGCTAAATATATTCCACCCGTACAACTGCTTGCTCTCTCGCATTAGAAAATCCATCCCTTACTCTTATTTCTGTCTCAGAGAACTTGCATCCTCTGCTTACAGAGAGAGCCTGCTTTTCCTGTGTTGGGAGCACACCTGAGCTCAGATGGGGACCCAGTGCCCCGGGGCTGTGCAGCACTCCGGAGCTCAGCTGCTGGCCAAGCCACCACTGTTGCATGGGGTAGGGCCAGTCTCTCAGCCACCAAATCCTGGCTATGCCTTCTTTTCCCCTTCATGGCTTGGAAAAAAACATTTACAGGGTCCAGGCTATAGCATAGTGTGATCTGCAACATGGACTTGAGGTGGGGTTTTCTAAATTGGCTCCCTTCTCTTCAGCAAAACATCAGCCGGAAAAGAGCTGTGTCACCTACAGAGCACTGGGAAAGGAGCCGTTCAAACCCTGCCGAATGCTGTGGCCAGCACTGGTGAGAGAAGGGCCCAGCTGACAGGCACACGGTGACTGTGCAAAAAGCAATGTTCTCCCCCTGCCCCTATTTTACCCCTCTTAAAGGTATGAAAGGGGAGGCAAGGCTATTTGCAACTAGTGCTTGGCTGTGCTGAGGCAGTTAAGGACCTGTAAGAGCAGCCGTAAAAATCATCTTCCTGTATACCAAGGTAAAACCAGTGCCAGTTGGCTGAGGTACCAGCAGTCCCATACCAGGCTCGGAGGGACATGGGTGGGGAAAGCAGAGCAGCTTATTTCAAAGTAGAGGACACAGTGGTGGCTGGAATGAATTAGTCTCCATTTGTCATTTCTTGGCCTGTAGGGAGAAGTGCCCAAGACTTTGGCACACAGAGACATGAGCAGCCCCTCTGCAAGAGCCCTGGGCATGCAGCCCTCCCCACATGAAGAGCAAAGGCAGTGCTGAGCGGGACATGGGGCTGCATGAGTAGCTTGGACTTTTCTTCCTTTGATGGGCACGGAATACGCTTTGACATGGCACAAGGGTTGGTTTTTATTTTCTCTCCCACCCTTTTTTAGTTTTCTGTTGTAACCTTCATTTAGCCTTGGATTTGCTTTCCTATTTTTTTGGTTTTTTTTTTTTTTTGCCTTTCCCCCACAAAGATAATGTGTTTATCAACTGACAGGATACACTCATTTCTGCTGAAAGGAGCACTTCGACAATTTTCACAACATGTATAATTTACTTAAGGACCATAATGGCTTCTTCTGAGCCTTGTGTCATGTAAATAAATATTCCAACGATTTTTAACATGCATATTATGTACTCCATAGATCAATGGCTCCTTTGAAGCTGTTACAGTTTATCCTGTAAGTTGCTATTCAGACATTTTTTAATATGTATTATTTATTCATCAGGCTATCTCTTCATTCAGAGATGCCAATGTCTATATTTGTAGCCGTCTAACATCTATATCTTGTTTGGAATATTTCAAAATTAATATTGCCCAGCCTGTTAGAATATTTCAAAATTAATATTGCTCAGCCTTTTCGGCAGGCTGGAAAGATCCCTGTGAGAATGTGGAAACAGGAAAGAATAGTTCAAATGAAAGAAACTGTAACATACGTCCATTTTGGATCAGGTTTTTAAGACTCTTTCCTCTGCTTCTCTCTACCTTCTCCACCAGCCCTGGAAACACACAAGGCCAGGAACAGGTTATATGTATGGGCCGCATGTAATTAATGTGTGTATGAGTGCATGTAATGAATCCTCAGCAGGGTTTGGGAGGGCAGCAGTGCCTGGCCTCATAGGGGCAGGAGGACAGGGTGCGACAGGCCACGTGTTTCCCTTTGACTTCTGCTGTGTCTGTCCAGTGACTGCAGGAGCATCACAGCAGTGGGGGAGCAACAGTGCAAAATGATGTTGCCTTCTCCAGCTTTTTTAATGAGGAAGGAGTTTCATGGTCTGTCTGCTGGACAGGATCACCGGTGAGTCGGAGCTAACACACAAGCACTGGCTTGTGAGCTGCCCCAGGGCTTCAAGTGCCAGGAGGGCCTTTTCAAGGTTTGGGTTTTTTTTGGGGTGCAGCTCCAGGGGTTCCATGCTGAGCAGCGAGCACAGCCAGGAGCAGGTGTGGAGATGTAGGGTACATTGAAGTGAAGGCATGCACACAGGTTAATAGCTAATTTGCTGTTAGCCAGGGCAAATCCTTTTCTGTTCCCAAAGCATGGGGGAGCAGGCAGAAGCTACATCCCAACTTCAGTAGAAAGCTGCAAGGGGAACGCAGTGGGTTCCCAGGCCTTTGCAAGGAATAGCCCATGAGATAAGAGGGCCTGTGACCTCAGCACAGACTAATGAAGGAGGAGAACCTGGGACAAGACAGATAAAGTTCCTATTTAAATGCAGACATCTGCAACAATAGAGGTGGAAACATAAAAATATTGCTATCAAAGTAATTTGCTTGTAGTATGAAGGCTTTTGTCTCACCTTGTTTAAACAGTCCCACTCCTGTGTTTAGTTTACTTGTGTTAATATTCCCCAGAGGCTTCATCATTTGCTATTGATGAGCAAAAAAAAAAAAAAAAAATGTTGCTGTCCATGCAATTAATTCTCTTTCCAAGTGCTTAAAATTCAGCATGTCCCTTCAGTTCCAAAGGTGCTAGGTCTTCAAAACCAGCAAGCTGCTCACAGTCAGCTGGGAAACCCCAGGTTGTTTTGGAGCACATAAAAACATTCAGTGCTGATAAATACCCACACTGTGTTTTGCATCTTCATACTTTGGGATTCCATTTACTTGACATATGCAATAAATAAAACAATAAATAAAATATGCTCCCTGCCTCAAGGACGTTTCCCTACGTAAGTTGCAGCCCCATATGCAAACTCTTTCCAAACCAGCTGTGCATCTACCACACTTCCTATTCTAAATGCAGGGACACCTTACAGCTGGTTACAAACAATGTTCTTTAAACCATAATAGAGGCAGCTATGGATAAGGCTTCTCATAAGAATATAAAGTAATAGAAATATATAAGAATAGAAAGCTATGGAAGTATAGCACTGCTTTAGCTGGAAAACAGGCAAATTGTTCTTGTTAGCCCTTTTTGGTGAAAAATGCTTCTACCTAAAGCATTGGAAACTCCAGTGACTCAGCTCTTGATCAAGTGCCCACCGAAGTCTTTCCATCACCTTCAGCAGATGTCAAACGGCAAATTCACATGAATGAATGGGTACATTTAGGACTCTGCAATGATACACGCTGCATGGACAAAATCCCGTTATACCTCAGTTGGGAGCTAGATTTACTATATTTTACCAATTTATTCCACACCTACATTTCTGTCATTGGCATAGTAAGTTGGGTGCAGCCTTCAATCACGCAGAATGGCACCAGGGCTCACAGATTTAACTTTCCCTTATTCAAAAACCACAACAACTCTATGATAAGAGTTACATGCGACTCAATAGCAGCAGCAGCTCTGGCAGGGATAAACAGCGGAGGAAATAAATTGTGAGGCCAAGCCTATTCCTAGCTTGGCTTTGGACTCTGTCTCCCATTCATCTCAGTGGGTTTGGGATTAGGGTTTGGCATAAACATGTGGAAAGTTATAGAATCTTCTTTCTTGTTACAAGATATGTTTTGCATTGAGTTTTGCCATCAGTTTGGCCATGAGTTTCATGAGCACAGCAGGGTCAGATGCTCACCACCATGGATTGCTGAGGGTGCTTGCATCGTGTTTGGCTTGAACACTAAATATAAACTGAGATGTCAGTCTGTGTTTGCTTGGATTCATTGAAATATTAGAACAAATGCTTGTATCTGTGTTGCAGGGCAAGGTCTTCTTTATTTTGCTGGGGCAATAGCCACATTGAAACAAACTGTATTTTGTTTTCTTTCAGACAGGTGTGATGACACACCTGCAGAACTCAGGCTTGAATAGCAACTCATAACCTTTTGTGGGTAAGGTGGGGGGCAAATCCTGCTTAACAAGGATGTCAACTGATCTTTGTTCCCTTCTCCCAACCAAGTATCTGTGGCAACCAACTGGAGACAGGTAAACAATCGGCTTCTGCTACCGCAAGCTTTCCATTTACAGTTCACCAGGAGCTCTTATTATATGAAAGGAAAGGGTGGATGTGGTGTCAACACAAGGTAATAGTAATATTATTTGAACAGGTGTGTGGGGTGTTGCTAAAGTGAGAGAACAGGCGAGTGGTAGGGAGCAGTTAGTACAGGGCTGTGCATGTAATAACCAGAGCTCACCCGCGTTTATTATCATAACAATCATATGCGGTGATAGGTTTCACAATGAGCTGGTCTGATTTACCTGGTGCATTAAACCAGTTTTGTTGTTTCTCACTTCCTAACTCCCTGTTGGAAAGCAGCCCGAGAAAATGTGCACACTAAAAATTCAGTGAGCAGACCCACTGTGCACACAGCTACAGACAGATAACCCACCAGGCCACAATTATCCCCCAGACTCTGCTCCTCCACAGACAACTTTGCTGCTGATTTACATCTGTGGAAGAGAGAAAGCAGATTAAGTATCTCAGGACTGCATTACAAAGGGATGGCAGGTTTGTGGCGAGTGGTAAGGCACCGTGGAATAGGGAGAGTCGAGTACCTCAGCAGTTTTGCCTGTACGTCTATTCTCTGTAATGCAGTTAATTTTAATAATGTATTTCCAGTCTGTGATGTGTGTTATATTGATATATATCTGTGGTTCAAATGTGTATATGTGTGTGTATATATCATCTATGTGTGTATAGAGTTAGATGGATATCCTTTCAGCAGGAAAACTGTATGCCACAATGGAGAATGGGAACAGTAAAAATAATCTTTTGGATTCTACTTTTAAAGGGCTGACTGGAATCACATGAGAAAGGATTAATGCAGTAGGTACATACCTTGCTGAAATTTGCATGTTTCCATTGTGGGAAAATGGAAAACTGAAGGAAAAATCATACCGTGATATTCTCTCAGAGTAGAGGTATACACTATGATTCACTGAAGACAGCTCTGGATGTTACAAACCAGAAACTGAGAGGTAGTATAAATTACGTGAGGGTGTTCTAGATGATTAGACAACTCATTGGTCCATTTATGATGCTCCTTATAGCTTTATATCAACTCTGGTGAAAGAGTGGCAAATTATAAGCAAGGGAATTTTGCATTCTTTCCTGTCCCTAAGCCCTGCTTTGTTTAGTGAGATCTTAATGTATATCCTGAGCATTTTGATCAGAAACTATTGCATGCCACTGGTTTGTGCAAACACTAGTTGTATTATTGCAGGGGACGAATTAATCTTCCAGGCGTCCATTTGTGTTACTCAGATCAGGCAGGGTTTATTTGCGAAGGGCTAACCCTGCTTCCTGGCAGGTTTGCTCAGAGATGCCATGCCAGATTCCCAACAGCGGATTCAAAAAGGTTCAGCTGGCATATCCCGGGGCTGTGGGGACTGTCCCATGGCAGGAGCATCCACCCGAGGGAAACCAGGGTGAGCAGCTGTGGGGACAGTGGCACTACATCCTGGATCTGACAGGCTCCTTCGGGGTTTCTTTAGCAGGAATTTAAGGTGGGTAGGAAGCCCCTCAAGTTTGGGTCTGCATCCTTCTGGTAATGTGTTTTAATCCAAGATCAGAGAAGAAACCTTTATTTCAAGCAGATTGTCCCCTCTTCAGCAGAATTGCTGCAACTTTTCCCTGTGTACAGATTTCATTAAGTAGATGCTTAATAGCAGGGTGGCTGTCAACTTAGGGCAAGTATTTTAGAAATCCCTTGTTAATCACATCAGGTGTGCTTCTTCAATACTGCAACATCTGTTATTTGTTAAATGCAGAGAAGGAAAAATGAGTATTTATTTGCCCTGTCCTGGGCTCTTCAGTGATTCAGGCAGTCTGACTGAATGTGCCAGAGACAGCGCTGACAGTACAGTTATTTCAGGAGGGTAACATTGCACCAAATGTTGAGTAGGGGGTAAACTAAAAAGTGTTGCATTACGGTTGGGTGCCTGCTAATTGTTTTACGATCCAGCATGTACTTCAAATATATCTTGTTCCTTAGAATTTCCTTGTGCAAGTCAAAGCTATGCTGCTGTTCAAGCAGAGAAAATATTGGACGAACTTGTCACAATCAGAAGGTAATTTGTGGTCAGCTGAAAGGAGCGTACTCTTGATCAGAAGTGTCCAGGCTTCTCAACTGAAACAAGCACTTCAATCTTTGCATGCTTGATTATTTTGCGCTAGAAGACACGTATTTTGGGGTCAAGTCACAAGATTTCCTCTTTGAATGAGCTTTGCCAGTTTTTAAGGAGATACTTAAGTAATCAAGCCTCAGACACAATTTAACACTTCATTCATATATGGTATTTATCCAAGATGCATCAGTCAGTCTATTATTAGTTAGTTATTGTGGTGCTAACTTGGTGGCAAAGTCGTTGTGGTGTGCTGCAGAGGCAGCATTACAGCTGCATGTGAGGCTACGCAAAGGATTCCTTGAACATAGGTGGGATGTATTCATTAATATCATTGATAAATTAAAAGCTTGTATTTCTTTGTGGTTTTTTTGTTTGTTTGTTTGTTAGTTTGGTTTGGTTTGGGTTTTTTGTTTGGTTTTTTGTTTGTTTTTGTGAATATAAAGTCCTAGGAACATAGCATTTCTTCCGTTAAATGTAATTTTTCAGAATGTGATGCATATATTCTGCGGCTGGTGATTTACACTTGCTGACATTCTTCTACACACTTGGGAGTCTTCCCTTTCCTTTCAGGCAGCCTAAGTAAAATGCTGCCCTCTCTTGAATCACAGAAGGTAGTGCAGCTCCTGTCAGAGGGCTGCCCGGGGAGCGGGAAGCAAAGCATCCCGAAAGATGCCAATGACTCCTGCGGTGCTGATAAATGATGAGAAAAGCAGCATCATATTTTATACTCTTAAATAGAGTGAGGAGAGTTGTTGCGAAGAATGAAAAGTCTCTGAAATATAAATTCTCCTCTTTATTTTGAAAAATTGGAAAACATGCAAAGATACCCTACTCTGTTATGGAAATATTTTAGCCATGGAAATTTCATTGTCTCCAGTGCCTGGATAGAGGGGATTCCAAGTCCTAACGTTCTTTGGAATGCTTTAAATGAGTCTTCACTGGAACTGAAGTAATTTCTTTGACTATTTGAGCTGTGAGATTTGCTGAATGCCCACCTAGGTCTTGCAGTCGGAGGAAAACTTTTCTGATAGACTTTATCTGAAGGAAGGAAGATGCAACTGGCTGCCATTGGGCCCCTGCACCAGAACAGAGACACATAGGGTTACTTTACTGTATAGTCACCCCAAAAGCTGGCCACTGGTACGGGACCACTGATGGTGGTGAAGAAACCAACATGTCCTTGCTTTGAGCCAGTTAGACAGGAGATGTGTCTCCAGCTAGAGGGATGAGGATGTTTCTCCGGCTGTTTCTCCTCTTCACTGGCAAGCAACTGCATGGATAGGGCATACTCTCATGAATCTTCCTTCAAGGATGGAATATAAAGGAAACCTTGCGAGAAAAGCTGTGCTGGAGCAGCTACCACCTCTATTTCTTCAATAAGGACGTTAAAAAAAACCCACTCTCCCTCTTTCCCATACAAACTCCTGTTTAACACCTCTGTCTGCTGGGGTAAGGGGTGAAAGGACCATGACATCATCTGCAGGAGGGACAGCCTACAAGAAGTCATATAGAAAACTAGTGTTCCTAGGAGGAAGGGCGTATGGCTTTTTGACTGTAGTATCCCAGAAGATGACAGTGTTCACATGAGAACCAGGTTTCCTGAATATCAGGCACTGCATAAGAGAAATGTGAAAAGGGGGTGGGGAGGTAATCATTGTGGAAAAAATGGAGAAAAACATGCATGCACACATAGAACCATGTTTTCTTTCTTCCCTACTATTAATTAACACTTATTTTCTCGACATACAGCTCCCCACCAAGCCCTCTTACAGTTCTCAGATGCTAAAAGACAGGTAGGAAGCAAGCAGCAATATGCAGGCAAAATGGTTGGGCTAACAATAGCTGTGCATCTTGTTAGTTACCTGATTCGTGCAAAAGGGCATGCTGCTTAATGTTTATCTCATTTTTCTGCACCCACAGGTTTATTTTTTGACACAAAACTGAGGGCAATTAATCCCAAATACCATCTGAAACAGGATAAACAGAAGTGGAACTGGGCATGTGTATTTCACTGTATATATCTCATATATATTAGAGACAAAGTAATAAAAATAAACAATACAGTATTGTGTCAGTTGTAACTCAGACAGCAACGAAATATTGCCACATTTTTTCTTACAAAGCTAGCTGTGTGGTGGCTGGAAAGACACTAAAGCTCTTATCTTCATACATTTCCCTAAAGAATAATAGATCAGTTGGTGCTCTGATGCTGTTTTAATAATGTACAATTTACAATTCATTTGGTTACCAAGCACTCACAGTATAATTAATTTCACCGACCCTTTCTACACATTGTCATGGCTTACAACAATACAGATGAGAGGTGGGGAAACTGTATCGTCCCCCCCCCCCCCCCCCCCCCCTCACAGCAGGGGGGGGGGGGGGGGCGGCCCCCGCGCCCCCCCCGGCGCCCCCGAAAACGTTGGGGAGGGGGGAAAAGTTGTTCTCCCCCCCCCCCCCCCCCCCATTGTAACAGGAAGGTGTGTGGATGGCATGTCACCTGGCTGCTCTGCAGGCATTCCTGCTGCTGTAGGGGTGACAGGGTTCCATTTCCCCTTTCCTTCTGCCCCCAGCTCCTGCCTGCCTTTCCCATTCCTGTACATGAGCACCTCCATGGGGGATCTTGCCCTGGGGATGAGCCCTGCTCAGCCCACTGTGCCCTGGTGCCAGAAATGCCCCATCCCTCTGGTATGCAGCAAGTGGCCCACCTTGTCAACCCTGAGATGTGCTGGAAGAAAAGCTAAGGTGAGCCAAGGAGAAAGTCCCAAGGACGAAAGGCAGATGACAAGCCTTCAGTCCCTCTCACCAATACCTACCTTCACCCTTACAGCCAAGGACAGAGGAGTCTGGCAAGAATACAGGTATTGCCCATCGGAGACTGTCAGTGCATGATCCCTTGCCTAATATCATTTCACAGAAACAAAACAAAAAACCTGGAGAGAAAGACTCCAGAAGCCAGCAGAATGCATGCTGTTGGGGGTTTATTTCCACCGTCCCATCATTTTTCCCTTTATGGGGAATCTGCACAGTTGCCTGAGAGACTTAAATAATGGACTCTCTCTGCAATGAATGGAGCTGCTGTTCTGTGATGTCTTGCACATCAAAGCAATTTTTTCAAATGTACATTTACCTCTTTGATAAAGACAACACTGGGAGGAATTCAGCAACTACAGAGAACCTGAAGGTCTGAGTATCCACCTAGAGCTCACTTTGACAGCAGTGTGTGAATGGCTATTCAAGTGCTAGTTTTGCTTCCAACATGAAATAAACAGGGGTTTCCTTCTCTGAATTTCCCAAACATTCTCCTTTTTGAAGTTCTCAATTCCTATACATGTACAGTGTACGTATACATACATATCAATACTCATATATATGTGTACATATATATAATATATATGTATATGAGACCATATATGCATAAGGGTTGAGGTCCCAGTCTGTGGAAGTTCAGCACACAATCCTGGATATAAACACACACTGAGTACTCATGTTTTAGTAAATAAGCTTAAAACTAGGCTTATTAACTCTCTACCACTAGATATGCAATTTCCTTCTTTTTTCCTAGATATTTAAAAGCTGTGAAAGGTAATCTTTTCTTTTGGGGACTAAATAACCTTGTAAGTCAGAGCAGAAAATATCTGACTAACCCCTGTGGGGGCCTGTGTGGTTTTCACAAGGCATTAACTGCAAGAGGTGCTGCCTCTGCAGCCAGCTATTCAATCTTATGGCATTCAGCCTATCGATTTGGTTTCCTGATCTCTTACTTGAACAAAGACGTGGTGAGGCAGAGGCCATGAAATACTATTTTCACATCTTGTTTCCATATAGGGTTTGGCAGCCAATTTGCCAATATATTGAAACCTGCAGCTCTGATTTTCACATCCACAGAAACTTAACTTTTCTGTGAATCAGGATATATCTATAAACGTAAGTGTAACTAAAAGAAAAAAATATGGTTAAGGACATCATGTATGTATTTGTAAAAACAACAGCAACAAATGTTATTATCAATTAGTGTTATTTGAAACATAATCATAAGTAGAAACTTGACTGGTTCATGTACTGCAAGGTTTACTTCACCACAGGGTTCAAAATGTCTCTCCTGAAGTCAGGCTTGAGGGCATTTAAAGCAATGCCTGTGTTTCATAGGCGGGTTGATAGTGTCCTGGGCTTCAGTGATAATGCTGTCCTCTCCTGCATGGGAGAAAGCACCCAGGAAAACTTGATGCAAACTTTTCCTAAGATGTGGGAAGTAGTCGACCTGATAAACTTTCCTTTTAAACTTTGGATTTCAAAGAGTCAAAATCTAGCCTTTAATCCAGGTGAATTTTGCCTACAGTCAAGGAATAAATGAATGCCTGTGTAATTATCTGTTTTCTCATTTCTCTCCCATAAAATATTCCTGTTAAGATCATTTCAGATAAAAAATATTTTGATTTGATTTAATGTTGCTGGAGAAATGAACACAACCCTGTTCATAAGATTCTCAGAGGCACCAATCTGATTGCAAGACAAAACTCTCTACTTTGAATCTCCAGGTCTGTACTTACTAAAGAAACAAAACTCTTCACCACCACCAACAATAGAAGCATAACATTGCTCAGAAGTATTATTTGCTTTATTTCAGCATTTTCTTCAATACTGAAATCAAACAAAAAATTCTCAGATATGAAAGTAAAGTTGACAATTTTTAATCCCACAACAGCATAGCACTGTTGAAGAAATGATAGCATTTATCAGAAACACATAGAAAGATTTTTTTTTTTTAAGATTTGATCACCTATTATTCTTTTTTTCTGAAAAAAAAAAAATAATCAGGCAATCAAATCCAAGCAACAGCCAATACAATTTTCTTTACTTTATGATCACTTGTGGAAGAAAGAATCTCTTCTTGTTTCCTAGTCTATCTTGAATACAAGTTGGAAATGAGGTAGCCTCTGCAATGAAGAAGTCAGCTATCCAGGCTGGTGTCCATGTCATCCCTTGTTAGTCCTGTTAGACACCTTCCCTCAGATTCACTCCTTGTGAACCTCTGGGGACTACTGGCAGTAGAAGGTTAAATATGCTTTGATCCAGAGGCCAGCTGGCACAAAATGGTCCACATCCATTCTCCTAATCCTCCTTCCTACTAAAATGCCTGTTGGGAATAGTCCCTGGCCAGTGTTAACATCTGAGCTGTGTCCAGGGACGGCTGGGGAGAATTGTACTTGACCCAAACCAAAACCATGCCAGGGACCACTCTAACAATTTAACAATGCAGAAAATTGAGCTCCATCACCTGGGGATGTTCCCTGGCTCTGTTACCTTCTCTATCTGCAATTGGCCACACAGAGCAAAGTGATTTGATAAAATACCAGTATGATGAGCTTTTCAGTGCAGGATTGCATGTTGAAATGTATGACAGCAAACACTTTCTACATACTGGCCAAAACATTACACTGAAGTTTTGCAAATCAAGGAATAAGTGTCGCAATTGTTTAAAAAAGACAGCCTAAAATTTGCCAGAAGGGGAGACAGATCCCCCAGCTGAATTGAAGTCAAGATGATACTTAAGTGGTTTATTCATGAAAAGCTACCACTTGACTTTCCACAATGAACTCGCCAATGCAAGGCTTCATGGAAACAATGCAAAACAACCAGGCAAAGCTCAAAGAAAAAAAGTGTATTTTCGGTCAAGGACAAAATAATTATGTCATCTCGAGATGTGACAGACCAACTTAGCTTTGATTTTACCAGCATAACTACCTGGCACTTTCTATGATCAAGATGCCCACAGCTGTAATCTAATGTGATCTGGAGCTTATTCACTGATCACAGCTGTGCAATTTCAGGTAACATGCTTCCCTTGTTTAGTTTTGTTTAACATTGTTAAATATATAGTCAGACCATCTGCACAGTACTTTTTTAAATTGGAAATTACAACCATAACTTCCTTTTTATATATCAATAAACTAAATAGCAAAATTTCAAAGGGATCCTTCTCTACCAAACACTGAAGCAGAATGTTTGTCCCACGCCACACCATTGCCTAATTGCACACTAATTGGACAAACGTGATTAAATATTTCAAGATCTTTACTAATTGCCTCTATTTTAGCTTTAAAATTTGCTTGCCACCAACAAATTTAATGACACTGGTGTCTAGTCATCAGCAAAAAGCCCAAGAGTTGCTCTTTAAAATGTACCTAGTCAGAATATTTACTGATTGTGCATTGTTGTTTCCAATGTAGCTTAATTAGAAATCCAATCAGTTCTCTAAGTCTAATTACACTTGATTTGTAGATTCAGACCATGATACATAATGAAGCTAAGCAGCTAACAGTAAACGTGCTTGAAATGTAACAATAAGAGAAATATTTTTAATGCATGCCTTGTTATCATTTTAGAAACTCCAAGTAAAATATGAGATCAAACACAAAGGGAAATACAGAGATTTATGACTCAATAGATTTTTAAAAAGCCCATGTTTTATCCTAAAGCCATATAGCTGATGTATGTTTGGTGTTTAAAAATATTTCCTTTGTTTGTTTACTTATTTGTTTGGACAAAATAGCAGCATATATTTTGTGGATATTTTGATGTCTATACTTGGTTGCATGTATCTTACAACAGCTATTTTTGCCTTATATTTTAAATGGCATTATGCATCAGATGCTGGAAGCTGGGTTAGAGGTGGTTACTAAGGCAGCAGTTCCCTTTAGTTGAGTCCCTACATCTTCAATGCACCCTTAATTTACTCTTCTCTCTGAGAAATATCCTTTAGGGGCCAAGGGGCAGATGTTTCCTTTTTATTCCACACTGTTCAGGGAAACACGTCTGCTCTGCTATTATTTTTTACATTGGTCCTACAGTCTGAACGTTGCAGCTGCATCCTTACAGCCATGCTGTAGGATGAAACTAATAGTGTGCCACTCTTTGTAGGTGAGGCATTGCCTACAACCCCCTTTTATTAGTATTTTTGTGTAGAAGCAAACATTTTGCTTATGCTTAAGTAATGGGTGGTACAAACATTTTCTAAAGAACAAGTGAAACGAGGAGCAAGCAGGGGAGAGGAAGGAAGTCCATCACCAAGTCACCCCAAGACCTGGGATTGTTTCCTTGTGTTTCCAAGAGAGGAATCAATAGGTAAGCCACACTTTTCTGTTTAGTAAATGCTAAGAATTACCCAAGGGCTTTTCAGATACCAGCTTTTTCCATTGCTGCCTCTCTAGGTTGGTGGCTTTTAACATCATTTTCTGCAGACTTCTTGGGGACCACTTGTTGCTCCTAAAGGGTTCACTAAAGGAGACAAAGCTTGCTGTTTGGGAACATCATTTTGCTGTAGAAGACACCTTCCCTCCAGCAGAAAATTTTTAGGAGCCTACATATTAGAAACAATTAAAAACCATCCAGGCTACCACATGTGGGGAAAAAAAAAAAAACAAAACCAAAACCACCTCTAAAGCTGTGACAGAAAGTGTTATGATCCCAGACTTCATGTGAGGAGAGGAGGAGAAAGGTAGGTAGTAACCACGTTCAGTGGCGTTGGGGTGGGATCTTCTGAAGGCTACAGCAGAAGGAAATTCAGGCACTGTGACTCTTTTCTTTTAAAAGGGGACTCCTACAGATTTTATGCAACTCAGGATTTCCTATCCTTGCCTTTTTTTTTCCTAAATCCATACCAGTCTTTTGCTGCAAAGAAAAATCATAACCAACTGGCAAGTCTTTGTGTAGAGCCTACAGGAGGCAAATGTTGAGAGTTCACCCCACTAATTGCTGCAGCTCTAGGAGAAGCTAATTAATAAAGCAGTTCATGAATAAGAGCTGTTCCCCAAGTTGTGGCAACACCACAGAGTATATGAAGGATGTGAGGGAGGAAGAGAAGGCAAGAGGGCAAAAATGAGTATGTAAACAGTGAGGTTAATGTAAACTTCTGCTCAGTAAGTAATGCAGTGCAATAAAGTAAGCAGCCACTGGAGAAAAATAAGAAGTTGGGTTAGCTAGGGGTAATGCACTCATGCTACCACATGGTATCATGGTTTTAAACATTTAAGACACCACCCAAATGGGGTAAGCCACCATGGAGCAGAGCCTAGCTCATCAGAAGCTCAGTCAGCTGTGGAGCCACAAGCTGGCCAGAGGCACAGCCCAGCCTCCCCCATGGCCTCCAAGCTCAGGTCCTGCTGGCTGAACGGTCCTGGTGGCTGAACTGCCTGGCCATACTATGCTGACAGTCTGCCACTGGGGTTTGGGATCTCTGTTGGGCAATGCATAGAACGGCTTTGCCTGGTGACAGTGTGACCTGTTGGATGCAGTGCAAAAGGAGCCAGTGGGTGATGTCAGACTTCACACTGGGTTTCTCCCTGTCCTCACCAGCACTGTGATATGGCCTTGGCACTTTCTGCACAAAAACTCACTAGCTAACTTGAGCTCTGTAGGTAAAGAGTGCTCAACACTGGCTGGCTATTATTTTCAGGTTTCCAGCATGATATTTTGTACCACATACAATGAGATAAATTCTAAATTATCTTTTTCTGAGTAACCACTGAGAAAATGTTCTTTACAGAAAAAAAAACACCCATGGAGCTGCTATAAAGAACTTAGCCTTGCTTTAACAGCCATGGTTGAAATACTTTTCTATGTTGTTCTACTTAATTTATTGAGACCAGGGGTTGGGTTCTCCCTCCCCTCTCTATTCTTCTCTGCCCTTAAGATCAACAGCAGCAAGGACATCATTTTTAAAAACCATCAAAATTAAATATTTCAGACACATGGCCCTTACTAACAAGTGCTCAATATTTCATCTTTCTTTACTTTTGTCTTTTTTTTCCCAGCCGTGTGCAATCAGCCTTGAAAATTTCCTTTGCCTTCAATTCTTTTACCTTTGATGGTATTCAGATTGCAGGCTCTGCCTTGGCCCCTCATGCCACAGAGTCTTCTATTTATATTATTAAAATGCAGCACTTGCCTTTTCATTTTACTCTGTTTACAGGGTATTGCTTTTATTGATTAATGTCTCAGACTCAAGGAAAATACTAATCACGCAGGAAAAAAATTGTAAAAAAACCTCAATACACTGATCAGCGGTGCTTGGCATTGGAAGCAGCTCACTAACTTAGCTCTGATTTAAGCTTCAGATTGGAAGCAGCTCCACCCCACTAACTGATGCTGTGACTGAAAAACTGGACCTCTTTGGCTAAGGTACACAACATGTCCCATTTGTACTTGCATCACAGAGCATGTGAGACCCAGAGAAGAGAGACTAGAAAAATAGCAGTTTAGTTCAATTTGCCTAGAATCATGATTTTCAGGCTCATTTATGCTTATCTATTTTCTGCCAAAATGGTGACTGCCACATACTCTTTCCTTAGGACAAGCCTAATGTAAGTGTGTGGGTGTTCTGGCAGCCATGACAATAAATAGCAAGCTGGCTTGGAGAAACAAATCAAACCCAGAAACACAAACCTAAAGAAACATCGGATCACTCTCTGCTCTTGCAGCACCAGCAGGTGACTGGACTATGTCATCTTTCTTCTGCAATGCCAACCATTGAACATGTGAGAAGTACGGCAGGCTCAAGGTCTCTCAGCATCAAGAGCAAGGCTGAATTTTGTGCATTAAAGAGTAGGCAAGGTCTCCTTCACTGTCCTGGGGAGAGCAGGCTATTGACTACCATTTCTGTAAGGAGCACTTCCACATCCCCTACCTAAGTGTCACCACCAGCAAGTAGCAACGCAATCTTTGGCACCCAAGCAAATTCCAGGCAAGGAAAGTGTAAATGTGAGAAATGCCCATTGGGGAAGCAGCAAGTACTGCAGCTTCCATCTCACCAAGATGCATTTCTCACACACCTATATTTTCCTTGCATGCAGCCCACAAGGAGCTGACAAGACTGACTGTGTGCAAAACGCTGATGTGTCAGTCTCTGCAGGCTCAGGACTCGTGTGGTTGAGGCCCTAATTACAGCAAGCTCTCAAATGTATTTTAAATCTGTTCTTCTCCTTTGTATGTGCTTACACCAGGTGCTGAACTCAGAATAAATACTTAAATAATATTCACCTCAGTGGGATATAAGCAAGAGCTTCAACTCAAATGTGGATCTATGTCCTAACTTAAACAAGGATGTTCTCCTGAAGCAGGATCTAAATTGTGACCCATGTAAACAGCGTAACACATTTAATCACCAAAAATCTTTCTTGGTTATGCAGTGTGACTGTGAACATTTTTTTTCTGTTCTTGAAATCTTTACATGTAATCTGTATATCCTGTAGAAACAAAGCTAAGATGACTTTATAAAGTGTTCAGAGGCTGGAAGAGGTTAATGGATGCTTTTATTTTTCTCCAAACCAGAAAGCTGGCTTTTTTTTTTTTTTTTTATTTTGAGCTATTTTATACTTTCCCCATAATACTGCCTTTTTCCCCCCTTTTCCTCTTATTAATAAGGTCTGGCCCTCTTTAACATGCAACAAGAGCCTAATGAGCCATGCAGGCTTCTGTAATTTCTTCACTGTTGAAAATGCCTGACACTAATCTATGCGATTTATACTAATAAGAAGTGCATCAGCTGATATTTGGTGCAATGAAAACATTTTAAATATTTAAACATATTTTAAATGTATTTTTGAATTGTGGGTAGCAGTTTCTCACAAAGTTCACTCTGCTGCATCACAGAGCAGTGTGTATTGCACAGTACACACAGCTGAAAAAAGATCTGATGCCCAATGGTATACTAGCTTTGTATTTTATGTAAATACGTCAGATACTGCAGTAAAATCACATCCTCCAGTTTTTTTCTATGCACAATGTTTACAGTTTACATTAACAATGAAGTGCTGACCTAAAATACGATGTCACATTTTATACTAAGTGGACATTAATTAATGCTAAATTGCAAAAGAACTCTTCAGGAGTTTATGCTTTACATATGTATGCATATCACAACAATTCAGAATGATTAATGATGTTCCAGTGAATAGCCAGGATTTACATGTACAAAAATAGGGGGAAAGAGAAATGCATATCCCTTAGAATTATTTTCCCCTGTTCTTAACTGTGAGCTTTACATGTGCATTTCTGCACTATCTCATTAATAGCATTTTACTCCAATAAAGCTCCATTAATTCCAGTTGCAGAAGTGCTAGTGTAGTTAGGATAGATGAAGGAGAGAGGCCAGGTTCATTGGGAGGGACAGTATGTCTTATTAGAGCAGCAGATGCAACTGGAAAAGGTGGGCAAGATTTTGGGCACACAATCATTTTCTCACCTTTGAAGCAGAAGCTACAAATGGTTTTCCACGTTAGGCCTGAAGCAAGGCTCTGTGTCTGAAACTTTCCCAGTCAATTCAGCCAAGCTAATAAAAATCATTCCTTTCAAATCTCTCTTTATACATGTATTTTAGAAAAGATGGTAAAAAAGAGAAGCTGGTATGGACTGGACTGGCACCCAGACGCACTGGCTGCCCAGGTGAGGGAAGCCCAGCTTCCCTCTGCCTGCTCTGCTACATTCTACATGAAGACAAAAACATCCAAGAGAGGGGACTGCAGTGATTCACATTTCTGAATATGTGCCCCAGGCACACAGTTACCCTGTGGTTTTGGAAATACAAATTCATACCTCCGATTTAATAGGAAATATAAGCACACACTGTGGTATCCTATTTAAGAGTCCTCCTATCTGCCAAGTGTGGGAAATAGAGCTGATGACTCCCCAGAGGCTGTAAACTCAGTCTTTTTGAGAAAGAATGAAAAAAGGAGGGAAATAGTCTGCCTGGGAGAACGGGTATGGCACAAGAATCCCCAAACTGCCCAGCTCCAGCATATGGAGAGGTGGCATGTGGCCAGCAGCCCTTGGCAGCACATGGATCAGGAGGTCCAGCTGCAGGGGATGCCATAAGATGGTCTCCAACTAGACCTAGAAACTAGGTAGGAGATTTTCTCAACTGAGCAGGATGTGACCTATTAATGATACTGGTGTGAGGTAATTTAGCAAGCCCTGGCTAGTGGTCACCTCTACCAGGCACACTGTTGTGCTCTGAGTTTCTTTGTTTGCCAACATGTCTATCTCTGTCAAGAGATACCAACACCAATGTCAAGGACATGCCACAAGACACATCTCCTGAGGTGAGCTACAAGGCCAGCTTTGAACCTCATTAACTGGGAGGTAAGGAGGCTTGATGAAAAAAGCACATAAAGGTATTGAATAAGGCCCTAACAGCACCTGCATTTACTGGAAGCTGTGGGAAGGTCTGTAGTGAACAGCCACTGCTGAAAAGTCTTTCAGAGCACTAATGAAACAGTGCCACTTGAAGCACAGGTGTAGATGTCCTTCAGAACATTCAGAACCACCTCAGGCAGGAGACCTCTGATTTCTGCCCATGGAACAAGTCCCAGTCAGGTCTCGTACATCCTTCCTTCAGATAGGTCCTGGGAAAGGGAACTCCAAGAACTTGTTATGGGGTGTGGGGTGGGGAGGTCTATTTCTATCCTTTATAATCATGGATCTTTTTACAAAACCAAGTATACACGTGTTTGTAATTGACTGAGAACAGCACTTGTTTTCAGCTTCTTGTCCTCCTGTGCTCATTTCTCTATAAGGTAACCATCATAGACATGGAAATCATCTTCCTCTGGAAAAAATCTAAATGCCTTTTTTTATTCTTAATGAAATATTTTAATTCTATATTTTCAATAATTTTAAAATATCATATAGTATTTTTGCCTGTCTCACGGTTTGAAGGAAAGGTGGCAGTATCCAGGGGAGTCAGAAAAGCCAAGTTGTATTGTAAGGTCCGCATTAGTTTTTCTTTTTGTCCTTTGCACTTTACACCTTGAGCAGAGATTTGCACTGCTTCTGTCCCTCAGACTCTCCCCAAAACTGCAGTCAGATCTTTCTTTGGTTATCAAGCCTAATTTAGAACCCAGCAATACACACAAGTAGTTCAATTATTGGTTTGCATTTGTTTAAAATTTATTTGTGTGCAATGACCTGCCTGTTTGCCTTCCCCTCTGAAACTGTCCACTATCTCCACAGTCTAAGTGGTAGCCAGTAATTTCTCACTTGCTACTTTCTCCATGATCACTGTGCTGGCCGTCTGCTTATCCTAAATCACATCTATAAGACAAGCCATAGAATCATAGAATAGTTAGGGTTGGAAAGGACCTTAAGATCATCCAGT
>JBAFWW010042369.1:37594-50655 GCA_036873685.1 Agapornis canus
ATTGAAGTTGGGGCTGTCTGGATATGTAACCCCTTCCCCCCCCCCCCCCCGGACAATTACTGGACATACACGTCCCAGAACCACTCTCCTCTTAACCTTCACCAGCCTAAGTGTGTTAACTCCCCAAAGATTATCAGGCTGTCTGAAGGTGTGATTGAAATGAGCTTGGCTCCTCTCGAGAAGCCAGTGCCCTTGCCTACTAAATCACCACCCTAATCTTGAGCACTTAAGCAAAAACAAACAAAATAATCTTCCAGGAAACACTAATAGTGCAATGTCAATACTCACATCATGTGTGTCAACTGCCCTATTAATTATTATCATTACCTGCCTTCATAAATTGAATTTAACTGCAGTTCTAGCACTGTGGGAAACCAGTATTAATTGGGAAAAAGCCTACAGAAGCACCTTAGTGTATTTGCATGTTTCCCCTCTCTCCCTGCATGCATATACAACACAAAATATATCCATTCACCTACACTACCTTGCATGCATGTATGTAGACATGCATATATTTCGCATGCACATATACACATTATGTGTAACCTTTACCGATTTAGTTGAATACAGCACACAGAGGAACACAACTTCTTCCCAAGCAGCTAATTTTGCAAATGTTGCTCTATATTCTTAGTGTGTTGTTCAAATACATGCAGATATACACACCGCAAGGATATGTCTTATGCCCTGCATCTCGACATTTTCAGACAGATGTTGGCTAATGCGGTTGTGGAAGGTTCACGGTGGATACAGTGAGCCCAATAAATCTTCCTCTTAAACTCAGACACTCCACCATCCCAGCATCTTATACCTATAATACATTTTAATTACTTGGCCATTCGAATTATACTAAATTAGATCTGCATGGAGCTGCATCATGGATTTCTCAATTTACATTTAATCCACGGCAAACAAAATAAAAAAAAAATGGCAAGTGCACTTTTTATTGGAACTTGCAGGAGCTACAGAAGTCTGATACCTTTAAAATTATTAAGTGACAAAGATTACTAGCACTAAGGTTCTACTTTGCTTCCCCATTAGCCATTTAGGTGACAGCTGCTGTATTACACATAAAGATGAACCATTCCTTGAGGGATGATAGTGGTTCCGCTGTGACACTACTGGCATAAAGCATTATCAGACCATAGCTGTGCTTAGAGCCATCACAGTCTCCTAGGCACCTATCAGTACCCTCATTATCTGCATCACAGAGTGTCTAGAAAGAACACTGCCAGGCTTCACAGCTTTGCAGCTCATTTGAGAAGCGGAAATTAAACATCCCACGAGAAAAAACAGGCACATTGTAACAGCACCAGTGCTGTACACACATAACATGTTGACTGCTGTTGCGCTGACTTCTGTCTCATTAATTTAACAGGCTCCTGGATTGGGGATGGGAAGGTGGAGAGGCAGCTTTTTACAAGCAGATTACTGAGCAGGGCTCTCTGCACTGATTGCAGTTCCAGATTGAAGAATTTACACTGAGCACTACCACACTTCAGATACCTGTCCTGACATCTGCAGCTGCCATGTGGTGAAATAAACCTCAGAGAGGTAGCAAAATTAGCTCATCATGCATGTGATCTGTGCTTAGATTATCCTCAACCTCTGTGTGAAGTAAAAGAAAGCAGCACAGGTACCTTTGCAGGCAGTGATTGCAGCTGCATGCCAGTGCAATGGTTAGTATGAGTGTGTTAAAGAGGGATCCCTGCATTCAGATTAAGGTGTGTTAGCAGAAGCAGTCCTGCAGCAGCACAATGCAGTTCTGTTCTTCAAAAGGGTATGGTTTGCTTTTTTCCTCTGAAAAAGTAACATCGATGTTACAGTGATGTCCAGCAAAAAAACATAGTCCTCACTGAAGCTTTGGTAGGACTCATGCAGAGCATACATCTTCTGACAGCCCAGGGGTGACTTGCTCCCTGAATCAATACATTTAAACAGCTCTCACTTATGCCGAAGCCAATGAGTGCATGCCAGGGAAGAAAAATGGACATGGGCTTCTATTCTATTCCCTTGCCATATTTTACATTCAAAAGCACCAGAAGGAGTTTGGAGATTTTAAGATTTCCTATCACATTTTGGTTACAGCAGGTGATTTTTTTGCAGTTTGTACATTTAAATTGGTAAGCACATTAGAGGAGATGTCAGTGAAAGCCAGACTGGTATGCAAATGTGTATGTTGTGAGAGATGTTCATTAAAGTGATCTTGCCAACAGTGTGCTTGGGTATTTGCATGTGCCTATGTCCTCTCACTCTGTTTGTATGGATGGGTGATCAAAGAAAAAGCAGAAATAGAAACAAAGTGAACTCATTTCTACAGACTCTGTAAAGCCACTTCACCCATAATATAGGAGCTGAATTCCTCAAGCCCCACTGTTCTCTCCCCTTAGGTTTTGTTGGGGCTACTCAAGTGATCCAGGGTGCATGCTCAGATATGGGACAGAAAAAGGAGCCTACCGTATCTATATGTATATATGTATACCTTATGTTGGCATTCAGCAATGCAGATGTATTTCTGGATCATATACAAAAAAAATCAGAAGCTGCATTATCTAGAAACATGTACAGAGCAGTGACAGCATGAAGAGCAGGTGGGAACCTTGTTTTGAGGACCCTGTGGGGAATATTGTCAAAAGTATTGCACTTTGTGGGGCTGTTAAAAAAAAACCCAACACATGCACACAGATGATCTCAGCATCTTAAATACATTCCCCTTTGGAAATGTCATAGCTCCTTGAGCCCATACACTTTTTGGAGAGTCCCACAGCCATTAAGGGAACCCCCCCTTAAGTGTCTCACCTAATGTCTTCCAAATAAGTGTACTGAGATTTTTGAAACTGTGGAAATGAGCAGTAATAAGAATCCCAGGAAAATGTTTCCAGAATTTTTCTTCAACAACTGATTCCTAATAAGATTTCCCCAAAATTGATAGCAAGTACAGACATTACTCTTGCACACTTCAGGCTTGATCTGGCTTGAAGAAACTATGATATAGTGTTTGTTCTTCCCTAGTTCTTGTACATGCATTTATTGCAATCAGCAGTGTACTTTCAGCTGCTTCCATATTGCTCTTGTGCTCATCTTTTGGGCTGCTATTCCCAAGATGCACTTCGAAAACACCAAGATTCTTAAGAGTTTGGTGCTGGGGTGAAAGTTGGAGTTATGTAATCATTAAAAAGAAATTTTCAGGTGCTCATCATGTTTAAATTTCTAAACGCAATTTGTAAAGCCTTGGTTTTGACCATGGCCTAAGCCCAGTGGGACGCAGAATAGAATGACATTTCTCGAGTACATTGGAAGAATTAACAAGGCTATTGAGAGCCCAAGAGCATACTATGCCCTCCCCCTCATTATTCAATGACACATGGAAGATATAGACATATGTAAAGCTTTTATTTGAATGTGCAATGATTTGCTCATTCAGGTAAACACATATATGGTAATACCCTGGGTACCTATAAGATGTTGGGTTCAGTAGTAGCAGAAATAGGTACTTACTGGTAAAGCCAAGGGACTTACATGGGGGGATTTGACTTGCTTGAATCCCACATTACAGGCTTTGACTTGATGCTGATTGCTGTCTTAAACTGTGAGGTTAGTTTGGTTTCAGAGCCACCTCTGGGCAAAGATAAGTGCATAGCTCCCATGTAGCTGCTGCAAATTCACATGCATGGGAGGAAGAAGATAATATGTTTCCATAAATACACAGTCATGAATGCACCTTCCATAGCTGTGTGGGTGACTTACAGTTCACTATGCTTTTTTTTCACAAAGGTCTACATTTTAAGTCTTACAAAAAACTTTTTCACTTAGAAGTACCCAACTGAGAGAAAGATTTGGCTGAAAGAAACACGGGTAAGCCTCAATCTAGATAAAAATGCAGGAATCCCTTTGACCTTTGAAAAAAGATCAAAGCAGTTGAGGTACATGCAGGGACACAGGAGCAGAAGGCATCACCTCAGTTACTGAATTCAGCACACACACACACACACACACACACACACCCCAGCCATGAGCAGGCTGAATTCCATAGCATTCTGGATCCAGAAGCATTTCCCAGATTTCCAGTCTGGAACAAGATACAGTCTCCCACTGGTGATACCTGCTTCCAGTAGAAAGGAAACAGGGCAGCAGGAGCACAGGTTCCCCAGTACTGCATGCAGCTCCTCAGCCTGACTCACAGCCCTGGCACTGATGCTCTGCCCACCTGCCTCTCCAGCACAGACCACCTCCACCAACCTTGTGCTATCCCTAGGCATGAGACCACAAGCAATGTCCCTCAGGTAATAATCTGTGGCAGCTCGTAAGGTCTCCAGCAGCTTTCTCCTGCTGAAGCATCATCTTTCTCTCTTTAGCAGCACAAGTTAGCAGCTGCTGCTAACCCAGCTGGCTTGCATAGGACCTCTATGGACAGCTTTCCAGTTGCAACACACCACAGAGTCTGAAGTCCAGACTTCAGGAATACATTGAATCCTGACATCTTCACAGACAATATCACCATGTCCAGGATACACTCTACTTCACTGCCTATTGACTGTAAGATAGAGAACAGAAATTTCCTTGTATTCCCATTAAAAATCTAGAAAAGCTTGCACTTCCAGTATCAGTGCTGGACCTCTTGTAATGATGTATTCGAGATTTAAGCAAGGGAACATAAGCTGTGAAAAGGTAAACGTCTGTAGAATAATGCTCCTTTTCCCGACACAGGGAAACAACCTTGTTCTAAACCCATAAATTTGAATGTTGGAATAATAATGTGAAATTGCCAATAGATAGTCCACTTTTAATCCAAAATACGGGAACAAACATTTGCATTAGCATACGCAGTGTTACCTCACATTCCTATATCTTCTGTCCCATCAGATAATTTAGGGCAACCAACATCAAGGCAACGATGCATGTAATTCTGTCTAGGAATCTGTGCCCAAATAGTGGACAGAGGTGTCTGGCGCAAGTGTAGAGGGCTAAAATCCTCACTGCATGTATCTCTGCAGCTTCCAGACCTTGCCTCTGTTTGGACACCAATGTTCCCCAGCAATTCAGTGGGACTGGGATGTAAGGTGTTGAGAATAGTTAATTCATGTACTGAATTCTCAGATTATAGCTTCTCCTTGGAAGAACTGATCCATTTGAAGCAGGGGCACAGCCACTTGTTTTCCCTGCCAGCAGTTCAAACTCCAGGTCAGAAGGCTTAAGGATTTTGGAAAGAGGGTATAAAGGTTTACATAAGCCTAACTTAATCCTGTGTTCCCTAAAGACATGCAAGGGGGCTTTCACTGATGTCTGGCATCTGAATTGAGATGCACAAGCATCACTGCAGACCAATCCTTGACTTAGGCGGTGTTATGGAAGATTTACACAAGTGTAATTGAAGGATTCTTTTATTTTGAAATTGTTCTGGGTCAAACCCTAAAAGAAAACATATAGGGATTAATATGAACTTATCACCCCTCCATTAATTTCCAGTGACAGACCCATTTCTTTCTATTCTGGCCTGCTATTGCTCCCAAGGTAGCAAGTTAAAAAAGCCAGCTCTGCTCATCTCAGAGGTAATTGAAGTCATGTCTTCACTCTTGGTGCTTTAGACTCCCAAGGAAATAGACCATTATTTTGTCCACATTATCCAAGGAAACCATAGCAATTCTGGTAGAAAATGAAACTGAAAATAATCTAGGCAATCTGTTTATATAGACTGCACTTTACCTGCCTAACCAACTAGAATGTAACCTGCCTAACCAGCTTGTTCTGAATGCAAGCTCCATTTTGCAAGGCTTGCAGTAAAAGGAGGAAATTTGCTTTACCTATTTTTGCTTTCGAGTGTATGTCACCTGCATCTCCAGGTATATTTTTTTTTGTGCCCCAATGAAATGGCTCTCTCTGAAGAATTTCTGCTATATGAATAATAGAGAATTGATGATTAATGGGAGAATTAATTATTTTGTCAGTTTATAGCCAGTATTCATATTAATGCTATCTAATTGATTTATTTTAGAAACACATATTAAACATATGCTTATTAAAAAAAAAACAAAAACCAAACCCGACAAATGAGAACCAAAACAAGAAACCAAAATTATGTGCAAATCTTTCAGGAATGGGAAGAAAATATATAAACCCAACAAACTTTGTAGTCATGTCTCGGATGCTGGATTCTTCCAGACTCACAGCTGCTCAAATGCCTTCTGCCAGCTGAGTGAAGAGTTTGATGTGATAACAAAAGAACTTCCCTGTCAATGCCAAAAATATGTCTGTAGCAGAGCAGCTGACCAGCTCAGCAGCATGGGTCACTGCATGCACAAACCGCCTGCTTCTCTATTCATTCCCTAGCTCCTGACTAAATGCTGAGTCAAGTTTAAGGGCATAAACCATATTCAGACCATTCATCACAGGTGCCACAACCATTCTGTTCCCTTGATTTTGCAGGAAACCCTGGGCAATAGAGACCCTGGGTCACCCATGGCTCTCTTGAAATTAAACACCACAGAAGCTGCAAAATCTGAATGCTCAGGGACACTGTAGAGGGCTTCTGAATATGGTCCTGCATCCTGGTAAGGCCTTTGGTGGCCTGGGGCTCAGAGACCTCTATCTTTGCAGGGATGTTGTCACTGGCTGAATTCCCACAAGTGACAGCCATCGAGAGCCATTTTGCTGAAGTCCAAGCCCTAAACGCACACCCTCGGCCCCACTCTCTCCTGCTGTGTCAGCCAGCATTTGTGACAGACAGTGGGAAGAGCGTGTTGATTGATGTCCCCCTCAGGGAAGGAGAAGGGAGAACCATATTCAGCAGTGAGTCATCCTGCTCAGATTATCTTCCCTTCCTAAAATGCTAAAGTTACCTCGGAGATGTCAGCTGAGGCTGAATAAAATTTCAGGATGATGACAAGGATGGTTTTAAGCCTTCAACACTGGTCAAATGCATTCATTTTTTAAGCAATCTAGAGAAGAAGTGGTGGGAAGGGGGATCCCCCTGGGTGACTGTTCTTGCTCTGGGTCCCGTGTCTCCCCCATCACACTCTCATGCTGAGGAGTGAAGCCTGCAGAGTCGGTGCAGGCTTGCAAACGAGATCCACACAGAGGATAAGAGAGCTGCAGTATGGATTGTAAAAGAAAATTATGCCCCAATAATAGAGAAACATGCAGGCCTTTTGTTTGGTTCACAGGCTGCAGTGCTCTAATATTATTAACCTGATTTATTTCAAGGGAAGGGTCATTTTATGAAGCGACTGTGTTTAAACTTTGTTCAGATAAAAGGCCATTAACAAAAGGCAGGCTTTGGGAAAACAAGCAGAACTCGAGCTGTGCACTCAGTAAGCACATTTTCTAGTTTTCAGTCAAGAAGTCATTGGCAGTGTCAGTGCTTGAAAACTGCATGGCTCAGACATTTCTAAACCCTTTTAATCCATCACAAAGGGCTCCCTTGATTGTTGCTTTGTTTTTCTGCTGCTGCCCTACAGTATGGCTGCCAGTGTATATTCCTGATAAGCACTGAGCTATGCAGATGCTGCTAGGTTTCTCTGCCTTCAGTAACACACAACCTGCCAATGCCTGTGGGAGGGACACAATCATGTGTCACAGACAACCAGGAAAGGTGACACTCTATCCTCCCCTTATAGTCCAGGAAACTTAAAAGAATATGATATTAATTTCCATGGGCTGCATGGTGCCACCCTTAAGCCCCTGTTGCAATAAATGTGAAGTTGTGCTTAAAAACCAAGGACGCAATGAAGCCCCTGCAGTATTAATGCCATTTTAATCCCCCTGGATTCAGAGTTTGGCATTACTAATGCAATTAATTGCTATAAAAGACAGAGAGCACCAATTCCATGCATCTGAATATATATTTCAACACACAATCCACTCTGAGATGTATGGGGATGCTATGATTCTCTTCTTGTGTGACTGAGACTCAAAAATTCACCAGAAGTCTAAGGGGCATACTGAAAATCATCAGGAGGAAAAAAGGCGCAGCAGGTAGCAGACGGTCTCAGCACAGCAGCAAGGTGACCACCCAAGTAAAACAGCATATGGATCTCCTGGGGGAGTGCAGTCCAAACCATATATAAGCACCTCCCGCACCAAGCTACTGGGGAAACAAAGGGGACAGCACAGTTTTCAGCATGCAGCACAATATCTCTTATTTTCACAGTCTGCTTCACCTCCGCAACCTCTCCCAAATGCAGTGCATAAGGCAGCAGCCCCATGGGGGTTTTGCAGGCTCTGGGGCCATGGGGCTGACCAAGCACTGTACAATGCCAGGGGTAATGTTAGCAGAGAAAATACCTGAAATGAGGTGCCAGCTTCATGGGTCCCCCTCGCCCCCTGCCCCCAGCAATTCTGTGACAACTTAAATTTGGCAACTCAAGCCAAAAAGGCACATGGATAAGGGAGGGTTCCTGCTTCATCCTGGGTGCAAACCTTGATCAAGAGTCTGGGAAACTGAGCTGCTTAAGTTAAAGCACCCCCATCCCTTGCTGCACCCCAACAGCAAGCAGGTACACATGACCAGGATGTCCTTTATCACTGGCTGCAAAACATTGTGGTTTTATCTGTAGGACATGAGCACCTGCTGAGTTTGACCATGAACCAGTTATTCTTTCCCCTCAGACCTGGGAAGAGAGAAATTACATTTGCACCTACAAGTACTATTTTTTATTATTATTTTCTTTCTTTTTTTCCTTAATTGTGGCTACACAAACAGAGGGAAAGCAGCAAGATGCTCTGTACGACCTAGGGTCCTTGCAAATGCTACCCTGAGCCCTGGGACATGGCACAAGCAGCGCTGCTGTAAACATGTCTGCGCTGCAGGACACAGGACTGAGCAGGGAGTCGAGCAGGAAAGCAAACAGCGAAACACAGAAGCAGGAAGAAGAGCAGAAGGGCGGGGAGGGGGGTGGAATGAGAATGTGGAACACAAGCAGCTGATCTCTGAAGATCCTGGTGAAACAGGAATGGGCCCTGGGTTAAGGAACATCTGTGCACGGTGAGGGCTGAGTGAGAGCAGGAATAAACACAGGAAAGGAGATGAGAGTGAACACATGCCTTACGTTCAAAATCTGAATGGAAAGAAGACATTTTCAAGTCACTGTTTTAACATGACATGCTAAATGTTCAACATTAGCAGCAAGAAATAGCCATCCTATCAATTTTTAATAAATACTAATTACCTCTTAAATTAAATTTCTAAATTGAAAAATATCATCAATATCAAACATTTGTGAGACACATGAAATCTTTCCAAATATGTATTGAGGCCACTCATTGCAATACCTACGATATTAACTTTTAGAGACGTTGCTTGTTTTTCTGACTCCCTGATGGCATTTTCACATGCCTGTCCCCTACAGCTGCTCCTTCTACAGCACCATTATTTCCCCCAGTGTAAAGCACCAAACACCAACCACCACTCCGGTCCTCTGGTCTGCATGGCTCCTCTCTGAACAGCATCTCAACAGCCATGAGGGCAAAATATGGTTACAAACCCTAGCATATTTTTAACAGTCTTATGCAACCTTTTGAATGTCTGCAGAGCAAAACGTCAGATTTAGGAATAACAGCTGGTCTTTACCTTTTTGTTACTAACCATCAGTCTAAGTCTTTAGTCCCTCTTTTGTCTTGAAACAGAAGGATGCAAAAAAGAGCATGAAAAACGTTACCAGCATCATTACAAGCATGCACAGAGAAGCTGTCAATCCCCACATGTTTATCTTTTCTTGCCTTTGAATGCTCCTAACTTATTTTTCAGTTTGACTGCTAAATGTTTGCCCTATTACAGCTGCAAGCTCTTTGAGACAGGGGCTGCATCTTCTTCTATTGTACTTTTATTTTAGAGACCGAGGATGATGTGGAGTTCTTAATTAATATGAAGTCATGATGCTATGAAAAAGCACATGAGAAATATTTCTATAAAGAATAGCAGGCTTGGCAGAGTAAACCCACTAAGATGTAAGATTTGTTTTTCTGGTTTTGGAGGAATATTCTGAATCACAGGGTTTTTTGTGGCCTGACCAATGAGTATTAGCTGGAGTAAAATGGTATATTAATTTCCCTTGACAATAATTGGACTAGCCTATGATCTTAGCAACCCTCTGGGTATATTCCTAAGGTCAGAATAGGAGTGTCATAGCCATGTTGCTCTTTTATGCCATTCCCTATGCATCTCCAGGAAAAGCTACTAATCCACTTAAACAATTACCTTTCAGAAGAAAAGGCAGAGGACTTTGTATGAGGATATCTAATGAAAGAGTCAGACTGTGAAATATTTGAAAAGCTAGTGGAGCAAAGAGGTGAAATACAACTATTATCTAACATGTAGCACCAATGAATAAAATCGCCACCAGACTGAAACTGCTCAGTATTTTTATTCATGTCTGCACTGCAAAGTGGTTGAAGCCTAAAGCTAATGAAGGAAATAATATGCAATTCATCACGGTGTAGAGAGAGAAAGACAGACAAACGTAACTCTTGACTCGTGTCACACCAGTGCCTTTCAAACTCCTCTTTGTGTCAGCTTTTGGTAAAGGACCATATTCTCTGTGCCACTTAGCAGCTCGCTTTCATCCAGTGAAAGAGCCATGTCCCAAAACCCTGCTCAGACTAGGAACAGGAAATTCTCTCTCTTACTGCTTGCCTCTCACATGCATACAAAATAAGGAAAAATAATCAGTAATCATGCCTGACTTTAGGTTAATGGGGCGTAATATTGGAGGTGAATAGCTAAGTCACTGTTCCACATACTGGGGACAGTGTGCACCACGAGCTGTGCATCCGGTGCAGACCACTGCTGTGCCTGCTAAAGGATGATGGGATGTACTCTAGCCGGCCCTCAAATATTCAAAGTCATGGGGAAAAAGCAGAAGGAAATAAAGAGAAAACAGTGTGTGAATTTGACTTTAAGAGCTCGTTTAGTGTATTTGCTGTCAGAAAACTTCCAGAGAACAGACCATGTGTAGCAGTTGCCATCAGCTGAGCAGGGGATTCTGCCTATCTCCACTGTGTGACCCGTTGCCTAAGAGAGGGATCCCACTTGAGGACAGCAGTGAGTTGTAGCAGTGTGTTTGGTGCCAGTGGCAACTTCACAGCAGACACACACTCTTCAGTTTTTTCTGCATCTTATATATCTGGACCTGCTGCTTGCCTGGGTGTTTGGGGCAGCCAATGTGTTTGCAGCTGCAGATTAGCACCTCTGAAATTTTAGTCGCGATTTCAGTCAATTTGCACATTTCCAAAATGGAGCAAAACCTCATAAAGCGCAGATCTAATGCATATAGTACTAATTTGCTGAATGTCAGTGTATACTGACCTTCTACTACAAACACTGGCAGATGGCCATTCCGTTAGTACTCAAGAGTTTCTTGAATAGAAAATCAAGTGATGGCTTAGCCTGCATTTCATCTCTGCATCAGTGCCCATAGCAACACGCAGTGGGAGCTGCCTGAATGCAATGCCTCTGCCACCACCAGCTCTTTCCTGCACAGCAAAGCCATTGGTGATCACATGCCTACCATATCCAGTTCTGTCAGAGCTACTAAGTAGCAAGAGGGACCTCCTGGGAAGCAGACAGGAGCATGCAGGCTGCGAGGCAGAAAGCCTCAGCCCAGCCACGGCAAAGTGAGGGCAGGACCTGAGTGCTGCCTCCAAGACCCAGAGCGATGGTTATGCCTGTAGAGCAACCACTGCCTTGTGGAATGGCCAGGGGGAAGCAGTCAGTCAGCCTAGTATAAATGTCATGCAAAAACAGACCATAAAAGCAACCTAATAGCTGAGGAAAAAGCTGTTTGAGAACCAGGGAATGCAGGATCAGATCAGACACTTGCTCTGCAACCTGGAATGTGTGTCCAGTCTCTGCATAAGCACCAGCTTCCTTGGAATTCTTGCCCACAAAAACTTTGCAGCTGATTTCTAATGGCCCAAATTGTCTGTATTCAGGGTCTTTTCCCTGCACACCCCATAAGACCTATTTCCAAAGATGAGAGTCTGGCAGTGCACAGGATAGTGTGTGTCTCTAGTAGCAGTAATTTGTACCGTGCATTGCTCTGAATATGTTCCTTCCCTTTCCACCATTCCTCAGGTCTTCCATACTAAAGCATGTGCAGCCTGTACCTTTTGAAAATTATAAATGTGCTGCGGCTGCTCTTGGAAACTGGAAGTGGTGAGTCACCAAACATTGCAGCAACCTGCACTCCTGACCTTTTTTCCTCCAGTACTAGGCTTTCTCCCTTTGATGGGGATGTATTCAGAGGTTCAAGGCTAAACTGGGTGATGCTTCTGTGCATCAAGGAGCAGTAGCAGCCTGAACTCTTACCTCCTGGCCTGTGGGTGCAGTCTGCTTGCAAAATAAATTGTGGGTTGAGAAGTTACACAGCCGCATACCAGACTCAGTGATTGAGTTTGCAAGTCTGTTGGCATGGCCACCCTCATCTTCCAAGTGTTTTCGGTTGGTCTGCAGAGATGCTCAGAAGCTCAGGGACATTCCCTGCCAGACTCTTGCGGTTCTTTTAATAGGCTGTGAAATTTTGGAATCAAATTATTTAAGCCTTCTGACAACACAACACATCTCCAGGTGCCTTACTCCACAATAAACATCCATTGTGAGGCCTTCTCCCCTTACAATGCGGATTAATTTTAACCCTCACAACAGCCTAATGGAAAGAGCGTGCTGCACTCCAAATGCCAAACACTTGCTGAAAGCATTCCTTTGTTAGTGCCTCCCGGTTTAGTCACCACCAGCTTCTGAAAAGATTCCACAGAGTTAATGTTTCCATTTCTTTTAATTCGCTCGCAATGATGACACAGCCATAACACAGCTGTGTTCCAGCTCAAAGGAGCCGAGTGCGGATGCTGCCCACTGTTCCTCGGCCCCTGCTCCCTCCCTGGCTCGTAAGTGAGGCTGATGCTGTTGGAAGGATGCGGTGACATTTTCCTATCTGGGGTGGAAAAGTACTTTTAGAGGAAGCCTTGGTTTGGCTTTTTTTTTTTTTTTCTTTCCTTCCCTTTTTTTTTTTTTTTTTTTTTTTTTTTTTTTTGGTGAATAAGTTCCTTATTTTTTAGATAATTATTAAAAT
>JBAFWW010042371.1:0-10010 GCA_036873685.1 Agapornis canus
TGTCCCTGCCCATGGCAGGGGGGTTGGAACAAGATGATCTTGAGGTCCTTTCCAACCCTAACTATTCTATGATTCTATGTACATCTATAGATCTTTTGATTTCAGTTTGGTTTTGATGTGTATAGTCAGGAGCATGGTTCACTCAGAAAAATTCTTCTGTTCTATCTGTAAAATTACACCTAGAAAGTCTACTGTTTGGTCTTCCTGTAATTAGTGGCACAGAACAAACATAAGACAGAGAAAACATAAATGAAAGTGACAGTACTGTGACCTAGGGAAGCATGTGGAGCTATGGAATTTGGGGCTTATCAGGCTCCAAATTCCAGACAATTTGGACTCTTATTACAATTGTAAAGAAAAATTCTGAAGAATTTCACGCCCATGGAAAACCCCACAAATTACTATATCTCAACAGCAAATAATTCATATTGATCTAATAGAAGAATCTGTGGCATACCAGATGGAAATTCAAACAGGCAGGTTGCAGGAACACAAAGTCCTAAAAATCAAAGGCAAGAGGTTAAGCAGGAAAGGAAATCACATTTAAATCCTTGCTTTTGACAGTGACACTTGGATTTAACTGAGGTTATGGGGACTAAAAAGGGGAAAGAATTTCTGGAACAGTGAAGACATGGAAATTAGCATATCATAAAAAGCAGAGTGAGAGAAAGAGAGAATATATGGTAGTGTATTTAGAGTCTTTTTCCTCCCAAGATTGGTAACAGGAAGATTGGTGGCAGACAGGCTACCATGGGATAATGCCAGAATTATAAATAAGAATATAAAAAGCATAGGGGGGACACAACTGAGTAAAAATATTGAAGAAAAAGCCCTCTTTGTTGTAATTGAAAATGATTGCTACCATCTTACAGTTTGGACAAAACTGTGTTATTCCATAGGCCCAGGTTACGCTTAATGTAACCTCAGTATACATTTCACTTTGCATATACTCCTAACCTCTTATACTTTGAATATTCTTGCTAAATTAATTTGTGGCAAAACTTGAGATTTAACATTATGCAGAGAATGGCTTAAAAAGCAAAAAGGACTCTTACATTTTATGGGAAGCAAAATAGATGCAGAAGTTTTTGCAGCTAACATATGTATACAAAACAGTGGGAAAAAACCCACATCCAAACATGAACAGGCTTTGTTTAATACAGCTATTAATCATATTTTCATTCATAAACTTAAGGTTATTAAAAACCTTAACTGCAAGGTTTTATCAACAGCATTAAAGCCATTCAGGAAGGGCTTTACTCAGGAACCAAAATGATTATGCATACATCAAATATTTATTATTTCAGGTCTTACTTGAAATCAGCATGTTATCAACCTATGGGAAAACAGAATAATTAATCAACTTGACATAAAATTGCTTTCCAAAACATTACCAAGCAAGTCAACAAATAATCCTTTTTCTTGCCTTGTCCAGAAGGGGAAAAAAAAAAAACAAAAAAAAAAACAAACACCCAAAAATGCTTACTTGTAAACAGATGGACCTGAAATTGGCTTGAAACGTGGAAGGTTTAAAGCTTCAGTTATCCACACTTCACAAATAAAATTTCACCTCACCAGAGGAGCAAGGAGAAAAAATGACAGCACTATCTTGTTACAGACTTTCACATCATGATATTTACCACCATCCTATCGCTGTCAAATCTGATTATAAACCAGGGATCAGTAAGCAGGAGATTAAAGGCTCATCTGAGAAGATGGAACAAATTAAATTGATGAAAACTGCCCATACTGTGTCAGTTTTACAGAAACAGCCATCCACACAGAGGAACTATAGGAATTACAGATAGGCATGCTCCGAGTTGCTCTCTGGCTTTGAAATGTAAATGAAAACTGCTCAAATGGTCAAATATAAGGAGCTAACTATATGTGTATATATGTATATATGTATATATGTATATGTGTATATATATATATGTATATATGTATATATATATATATATTAGGAATCTCCTCACGTTAACAAGCTTTATGGAGCACAGGATCAGTATTATATTAAAACAGAGATCCTTGTTGATCCTTGGGATTTCTCTGCTGTTATTGAAGAACTTCTTCTCCATAGGCATTACATGCATTCAGCTTCTAATCTGTAAGAAAAGTACTTACTGCTGTGCAATCTTTTAGGCATGTAGTTAAGGTGTTACATAAGCATATAAGGTCAGTTGAGCATTTATCCATCTGAAGCTGCTACGGAGAAGCCACAGCCCAGAAGAAAGAAGTGGATGGCTGTGAAAGCAGCACAAAAACCTAGAAATAGAGGTTTGTGGACATAACCTCTATTGGATGGGTGGTTGAAGAGCGAGATTTTATTACTCAAGAAGAAAAAGTGTGGGGGATAAGTTGCCTTTTGCACTCCTACCCAAGTAAACAAATAAATAACAGTCTGCTCTTTCAGTTGCCACAATGGGAATCTACATTTGCCAATTCCTTTTTACTGATCTTACAGTTTAGCAGCTATGGTCTGAATATGAGACGATGCAAGTTGAAAATGGGTATTCTTCAATTGCCCAATGCTCCATAGACCCTTGACCTTTCTCAGCATGTATAAAGACATTACAGAACAGCAAGTAATCTCAACCTCTATAAGCAAAGTGACATGTCTGAAGTCTCCTTTTCCAAAACTGACACCTCAGAGGAGGCAGACACACACACCCGCACTCCACACAGTACCTAATTCTAATTTGAGAGGTACGTGGGCCCACATCTATTCCTGCTTCTTCATGCACAAGAGCAGGTGCAAGCACATTCAGGGCACTGTTTCCTATAGCATGCAGGAGCCTCTCCTAGGAATGTGCTGGGTGTAGGAGTAGTGGATCATCAGGACAGAGCAAGTTTAATTTCATCCTCTGAACAGCAAAAGCAATTTCTCTTGCCACATCCCGGGAAAAATGCAGCAGCAAAACTATCCTCCCACGGTGGATTTACTAAAGTGATTTTTTAAAAATGAATGGAAAGAGAGAAAAAGAAACCCTATGCAGAATAAGACCCCACTGCTTACATAGTTTTTCAATTATACTGCCTGAAATGAAAGTTCCACTGTGACATTTTAAAAGAACTTATTTTCTCTCAGGTATCAATAAAGATAAAAAAAGTTGGTGGAGGAAGGATGGGAATCACTAACCAGAAAGTCAGAATAATCACTTTCCCTGCGCTCCTCATTGTCCCACATTTTCCTTTATGGGTTTTTCTGCTTTTACTGCCTACATTCTTCACCTGAAGTCAAACCCTCTGTTTATGGCATCACAGTGGTTGCTGTGGAGGTTATTGCAATGTATAAAGCCAGAAATGATGAGTTTAAGCTTGGAATGAGCAGCAGTATCTCACAAAATGTGTCTACAGTAGTAGGAAGTAAAAAAAAAAAAAAAAAATTAAAAAGGGAAGTAAAAAGAGCATATATATTGAAAACAAGTAAATTAACGTCTTAAATGACTGTTTGCCATCGACTTTCATTCTGACAATTGCTTTCAGATATGTTACCAATGGCTGGTTGTAGAAACTAGGTGCTGAAGTATACATATGGAAACAAGCACACAACATGAACAGACAGCGCTAACACAGATGGCAGCAGAGTTCCTAGCCACACTCCTCAGTAGTGCCTGCTGTTATTGCTATCTTCTATAGCAAAAACATACAAACAAAACAAGGTAACACAGACATGCACTGTGCAGTGTTGTTCTGACAATGAAAATACTTCATGTCACCCTTCACACAGCACATTTCCAGTGCACCAGATTCAGGGCTGTGTAAGTTATGGCCAGAGAACACAGATTTCTGAAAAAGCTATTAGTTCATTGTAATTCCTTCTACTACACAGATTGGTTTCATACACACCTACTTGCACATAGACACATTTAAAAATACAACTGATTTAGCACAGGTGTTAATTCTCAAGAAACATGTTAAAGATCAGGAATAGGAGAAGCCTGCCTTGCCATTATCATCAGCCACTGCCAAAGTTTCACAGCTTTGATAGCACAGACAGTCCTTAATTTTTCCCTACATTAGGAAAATCATAAAAGACTTAACTGAATTAATTTCTAAACCATGTGTTGCCCCTAACTTTGACACCTGAAGTATTACTAGGAATGTAAGGTTCTAGGAAAGCCATTGAATAAAGACTTCTGAATCAGACCTGTACTGACAGAAACGCTTACCCATGTACTTGTTGAAAACAAATACTTTAAAGAGCAGAGGGACAAAGATAAAATCAGACCTCAGGTCAAAATAATAATAATAATAATAATAGCAACAAACAGGGAGAACACAAGCAGGATAAAATTTCAAACTGATTCTTTAATTGTCACAGAACTCAATGAATGATATTATTAAAATCCTAAGCAATGAAAATGCTTTTACCTTGAATGCATTGACACCGCCCATGATCCAATGTATCCTATTACATGACTGCAGAAGCATTAATAAATTAAATATAATAAATAGGTGAATTTATTACGATATGTAAGACAATGGCAGTTAATACCAAAAATTATACAGTGCTTCCTTGGAAGATACCAGGACATAAAGAGAAAATGTAACTGCAGTTTCTTTCACAGATTCCTCAAGACAGACACAGGGGACTTCCAGAGAAACCCACCCATCATGACACAGAGTGGTACATGGAGCCTCAGAGCAGGCAGCCATGTTACTACCCCATGGTGGGACCCAGAGAGTGCTGTGAGCCAACATCCAACTGGAACATCAGGGTTCCAGACTCTTTGCCAAAGAAGCCAGAGACAGGCTTCAGAGTTAAAGAATTAGAGTCCACTGACATGCAGAATATCTGGCTCATGGCCAGTGAAGCATACAAGTTTTCTGCTAACAGAACCTAGTGAAATGGCCTCTGCTACAGAGCTCCATCATAATGACCAGAGATCCCTGCTGTTTAACTACAGTGGAATATTTAAATTACTCAAGTTGCAAAGGGCCTTCTTGTCAGAAAATCTTATCCACAAATAAATTTTTGCGACAGATAGCTTCAGGGCCAGATAGCTGGCATACACTTCCATATCTCTTAAAAAGTTACTATTCTTCTAGGAGAATTCTGATTAGCAATTGCAAGCCTAGTAATAGTTATCACTTTATTCCAGAACCATATAAGCAAATTGTTAGCTTTCCATAGTATTTTTTCTGGAACATCCTAAAATGTGGCATTTTGCACTGTGATTTTGCAAGTGATACTTCAGATTATCAGTGGAATCATTTTGGCACCACTTACTCTTGGCCTGATTTCCAGGAAGATGGGGCCATTGTCTAAAACTCCCATTTTTTCCAGTTTGCAGACTCAATTTTGAATCTCAGTTTGTGAAAAAGCAGCCAGTTGACAGATTTTGTAGATTCTCCTTTCCTGGATGTTTTTAGGACTGGATTGAAGAAAGCCCTCGGCAGACTGATCTGATCTCAAAGCTGACACAGAGCAGGGGACTGGACTAAAGATGTTCCTTAGGACCCTTCCAACATCAAATCATTCCTCAGGTTTCTATTAAATATGCTGAATATGATCAGCACTTACTAAAACTAAGGATTTTATCTTGACTAAAACTAGCAAACAAAAAAGTGTCATCTATTATTGTCACTCATATAAAGAATGCAATACAGAATTTTGCGTCTTTCATCTTCTTGCAGTTAGCAATAGTAGAGTTTCAGTTTGCAGAATACAAAAAACATTGGGTAAAAATGTCCCTCTATCATCAAATTGCCATTCATGGTGCTACTGATATAAGATAGGGGAAATAAAGCTAGCCATGATACACGATGCATCTCCAGATCTACTGTCCCTGCAATGGAACAAAGCTATTAAGAACTCTGAAAAACTCTCAGGTATCACTTGATAATCAGAGATTTGTCTGTTTCAGCCCCTGTAACAAGTGGCAAAACAGTAGAATTCAAAAAACCTAGAAAATAAGCTTACCAACTGATATAGTGCATTCAGCAAATAGCTTGATCACACAGAATCAAGTCATTCCCAGATCAGGAGCTCACTCAAGTCACTACAGTTTCTGAAAGGTGATCTTTTTCCCATCTTTACATTTACAATACAGTCCTCTCCCTAAAAGTAAAGTAACTGAGCTGGGACTAGCTCCTCATCCTGGACATTCAGGAAACAAAGACTATACACACAGAGAAATAAACAAAAAATAAATAAAAAATGCTTCTGGACTGATTAAACCTTTACCAATTCTCAGTAAAAAAATAACAAGTCATGCTCCTGTTGCACAAAGAATAAAACCAATGATAAGGTCATTTTTGCTTCATTAGAACTTGCCTTGATAGGCCAAAGGCTTGAAGCAATTTAGGGTGCACCCAACTGTACCATTAAAACAAACAACTGACCATCCCTCAGGCTACTTAAATGTTAACTGAAATCAATACCTGGATGGGAGCAGCCTGCCATAGAGAATCTATAGAAGTCCAACGTCATCCAGACTGGAAAATACTGTGTTTTCCTAAAGCATTCCGTGTGTTCTAAAAAGCACATTCCTCCAGTTTTTAAATGGATTTGAGACCTGAATCTCACTTGAAATTCCAAATAGCTAAACAGCAAAAAATTCACTGCTCTGGTTTCAACAAAAATTGAAGATTCCCATTCCCTCAAACACAGGCTGGAACATTTTAAACAGTATAATAATGATGTCAAGATTTGATTGTTGGGATATCTTGTATTAAAAAGTGATGCAAAAGCCCAGAGACATTCTGCCTACCACCAAACACAGCATCTCATCTGTTTTGCAATCCTGGATGATGCAAAAGCATCGCAAGGGTACCTTGAACGTTCTATATACAGCTTCTTATTACAGAACCTCCTCTCACCCCCTAAAAACATTACTCACGCCCACTTCTTTTCTAGGAGCAACCATGACCTCCCACATGAAACCACAGTGACTATCAGCCAGAAAGATGAAACGGGCAGGACACCTGGTTATACTACGCAAATTTACTCAATCCAGCTTCTGGAGAAAGAGCATCTATTCTCAACCTCCCATTCCTCCCCCTCACTACAAATGCCAGCAGTTTAGACAGCTCTGCAGTTTCAGAGCTTCAGAGTGATAAGTATTGAGCAAAATACTGGAATGGTTTGTACAGCAAAGCTCAATGCAGTCATTGACAATAACAAGTCTTTTTTCTCACTTCCCTCCACAGGCTCCTGGGTTTGTTATCACAAACTAACAGTTCTACTTTAATCTGCCTTCAGGAGAAAGTTCTACCCACTAATTCCTACTCCTCATTTCTATTTCTTGGTGTTTTCCACAGGAATGCAGCATCAACAACTCTTAATGAAGATTGTTCATAGAGAGCATTCAAAAATATTCTTAGACATCGCAGTACACAAGATCACAAAGCCATCTTAAAAAGAACAGTAGGCTTTACACAACGTTTCAGTTTTATTTATTTAGCAGATCCTTCAGTATTTACCTTCCAAATGCAACAAAGTTGGTTTTTTTTAAATGGAAATAAAATCATTTCAATGATACTACCACAAAACAAGGTGTAGTGCTATTAAATGAGTCAAGGTACAGTCGGTGTAATAACTTGTTAATAAAACAACATTTATTTTAAAAACACTGTTTAACTAGCAACCAGAGCACTATCTGCAAGCACTGATTTAAAATCCATCAACAGAACAGAACACAACAAAACAAACCTACAACAATATTCATGGTTTAACTGTTATACGTCTTATGTGTATTGCAACTCTGCCATGATTTTGTACGATTGGAGATACTATAGTCTCTCTCCAATTTCATATACACAGAGAAAATATGCAAATGCTACCCTACAGTTTCATGAGAAAGAGAGGCTGAATCCTAAAACGATAAAGACATTCCAGGTTTGGGGATGGCTTATCCTTCTGCTGCTCAGAACAGCACTGGGTAAAGTCCAGCCCAAATACATATGGGAAAGCAGTCAGAGTTGCCGCAGTTCCAATCAATTATTATGGTGACATGATGAAACAAATTCAGTACATAAACAGACATTCCAACTTTAGTTAATGGACAAGATGATTCATTGTTGTATCATGGCAAGGCTAAATGGAAAGACAAAGGCGGAGACACTAAACTGAATACTAACACTGGAAACTTCCAGATGTGAGTATAAAATGCCCCTGAGCCAGGGCTACTCAAAATATGAAATACTTCAGAATGTACTAAAATGAGATAGTTTCTATAGTTCTGTCAGAGTAATCATTTCACCCAGCTTCACAATTTTTAACAGCATGAACCAAATAATCAGGAAAGTGATCTCCTTACCCCAGCCTTTAAAGCACACCTTGCACTTCCCAGCAAAGTGATTTATGACCTCTGTGTGATTAAAATTCTCAAAATCTTCTGGGGGAAAAAAAAAAAAAAAAGTCTTTGGTTTCTTAACTACTTTTCTGTGCCGAAATTAGATTCAAATGCATATTGTAAAACTGTATTTGGAGATGATCTAGATGGTGGGTTTCTCATTCTGTCGTAAATTCAAATTTAAAATAAACCATGGATCAGTAGCTCTGATTACTTCTAACTGTGCAAGTTATAATGCTAGGTTTTATCTGTATCATAAATAACCTCTCCGGTGACCTAGGGGAGAAAAGGCACATGCAAGCATGTAAGAGGTATCTACTGGCTTTATTGTACCCATTACTGGCCACGAAGGGTACTACCTTGTTTTAGAGTAACACAATTATGAACTGATTTTAAAAACAAAACAAAACAAACAAAAACAAAACCATACACAGAATGGAAGTCCTAAAATCTTACAAGTTCTTTAAGAGGTTGTACCTCTTACATATATAGTCTGATTAAGAGGTATCAGTTGGCACTTGCATCAAAGAAAAGGCTAAGCAAGTTAAAATACATTTGGTAAACTAACTCTTTTACCCCTTTATCTTAACCCATTATTTGTTCTGAAAGCCATGCCTTCACAGCAAGATCTGCATTACACATGGCAAACACACACTCACTGACTAGTGAGACCCTGAAGTGGCTGAGGTGTCAAAGTGTTAGTAGATCTAAGCAGAAATAGCATCAATGTTCACACTTTCTGAGCATACAGGCTATAAAAATGCTTTAAGATTTAAAGTATACCTGCAGATTATTCCAGCTGATCACAGAAAAGAGGTTTATTTGCTTCAAGAAGACAACTTCTATTTTTAGATTTATATATATAAATATATAAAAAATGCCTACATGAATTTCAGACATTTACTTTTACAAATACTACAATAAACTAAGTGTAAAAAGTGAGGCATTGAGAACTATGCCTCCAACAAAACAGAAGATTTAGTTATGACTACCTCAGTATGACCAAGAACGTTATTTCCCAGGAGACACAGAAAGGAAAAGAAAGGAACAAGCTGACAGAAAATACTGAAGCACATTGTGGAATGTTTCAAGAAGAAATGTGAGAAGATGAGAACATCTGAAAAGTGGAAAAAATCAAGCACAACTTTATTTCCCTGCCATCAAGCACGGAGTTAGTCTAGTTCAGCAGCAACCAGAAGTCATTAGCATATACGTATATATCTAAATCTATACAAAAGTAAAACAATGTGCAGGTCTGTATGTAGCTTTTCCACGAGTTCAACACAGTTGAGGAGCCCACTTCTCTAGAGAGATAATATGCTGACTTCTGTCCTTACCACGTTAACAGCCTTTCCATCACACTCAAGTGGAATAAACACCAAACAGAAATCAAGACAACATTTTTTTTATCCTGTTCTGTGACAGCTCTAGACAGGTGAAGACTAAAATTGGTCAGCAGGGCCAGGTGAAAAACAGAGCCGCTACAGCTCACATTCATTCACCCAGGCTACCTGGGCATGACCAGATACCAGATGGGTACTGGCCCGATACCAACTGATTTTGTTGTGCTGGCTGAAGCACACAGGACTTCTGCTCCCCAGCCTAAATTTGTGACTTTTAAAAAGAAAAAAAAAAATCAAATAAATTAAGAAGTAATCATTTTCTGTCTAAAATATCACCTCTGTACACACACACTCCCAGCACTATTTA
>JBAFWW010042373.1:0-21500 GCA_036873685.1 Agapornis canus
CGTATTTGGTGGAGTCTCAGGTAGGCAGATGAATGGGAAATGTTCCTCTCCATTACTAGCTGCACTTGACTGGAGTCTCATTACATTACGATGGCGCTTTAGCAGGCGAATGGGCCTTGCGTCTGGGTTCCCAGCACCCCTCATACCTCCCTGATAACGTAAATTACCCTCCGCCTCATTGCCTCAAATGATCAAACATCAAATTGCTAGTAAAAAAAAAAAAAAAAAAGAGGAAAAAAGGGTAGAGGAAAAGAGAGAGAGGAGGGAAAGGAGAAAAGCTGAACAGAACCATGGGTTGAATCTAGGTGGCTTGTCAGCAACAAGAGATGAGTCAATGGCTCTTAAACACTTGTTAAAGATGAATCCATTGAAGGCTTCCAGCACGGTAATTTTGCTGACATTAAAGTACATCTGCAAAACCCAAACAATGCTTTACAACTCCAAATTACACAGTCAAGACCTGCTACTTCAGAGCACCACTTACTTCTTTTGGTCCAGGGAGGGGGGACCCATGAGTAACCTGTATTTCTCCATCAACAGACTTCAGCAATGCGGAGAGCACACTGTATAGATTTGTGTTGATTTTGTGGTTGAACAATGTGACAAATGCTCTACCCTCCCTTTATCTCCCCGTTCCTGCCCCCTGACAAATTTTCCAAGCCAGAAGGATGGCTCCAGGATGAACAAAACAAGAAGGAGAAAAAGAGAGGGAGAGGCATTGGGAGGGGAGGGAACAGAGCAGGTACATACAGGGCTGGTCGACTCTGTGCAGAAAAATATGGATCTCGGCAGGGTAACGAGGCGCAGTGGAAAGAGGAGGCTATACGTCTTTTCTCAGTATTTAAACGTGTGCTTAATATGGCGCTCAGTGGAATGGTTAATCTGCTAATGCTGGTAGTGTTTGCTGTAGTACTCAGAGAAATGTTTACTGCAGTATTTCATGGGGATTGTGTTCTGGATGGCACAAAAGGAGGAATCACTCTAGCGTACCAGCAAAATGTTCATTGCAAAATATACTGGAATATTAAGAGGTTTATTCAGTGGCATACTTAGTATAATATGAAAAGAGTTAAGTACAGAGTGTTTTATTAATATTTTTGGGGTGTGGATGAATTTCATTGCTCAGGAAGGTTATGGAGAAGCAATTCCAGCAAAGGCTGGTTTTATTCATAGATTTATAGATCTTAAGACCATAAAGGACTCCTGGATCAGCTAATCTGACCTTCTGTATAGCACAGGTATATACAGTGTGGACATACCTACTGATTCAGCAAAGCACTTTAAGCACTTGCTTAAATTTAAGTATTTGAGTTGCCCCATGGAAGGCAGAGAAAATAACCCTATTGAATCAACAGGACTATTCAGACCCTTAATGGGAAGTGGGTGTTTAGGCATTTGCTGAATTGGGACCACAAGAAGATAATGCAACTAAATGAGTAATTCATAGCCACCCATTTATTCAACTGCTTTTGCCTTCTTTTCTGCTTGTGGATTGCTCTGGAGCCAATCGCCATTTCCTGCAATGTATTCATTGTTTGAAGTCATTCACTGAATAATTTCACTGAAAACTCTTTCTTGATAGCTTGCTCATAAGCAGTTCATTGTGAATATGGGAATACATGCACATACATTTTAAGAATGTGTGAGTGCGTGCAAGCTTGTGTGTGTTTGCATTAAATATGTGACCACACATGCACATACACATACAAACTCAGGGTTAAGATTTTCAGCTACAATAAAAGACACAGTTCCCTGATGCTGGTGAGGTTATGCTGATTCCAACCAGCTCCCTTACAGCCCCACTTCCCAGTTTCAAGTTGCCTTTGTTTTGAATGAACCTGAAATGCTTCTGACCCCTGACTGCATGCAGTGAAACTTGAGGTCCAGTTTCCAATACAAATATTTACCCAGGGAATTTTTTAAATGTGCTTTTCAGATTTTTCTCTTCTGCCCATTCATTACACCCTGGTTTGCAACACATCCTGTGCTGTAAAGTGATCTGTTGGGAATTTTGCATAAAGTGAAACGAAAGAAGGAACAAAATTAGTTGGAGTGAACTTGGCAAATTATCACTGGTGTTGGTGTACCTGTGCCAGGCCCTCCATTCCTTCTATTTATTTAATCATTCATGAATCAGTTCTGATTTATTTTGAAAGCATTGCTTAGGGATTTTTCAAGTCACCCAGGGCGTATCTTCTTCAAACAAGTGTGTTTGCAAACTGCTTGTGGCATGGAATTGGTCAATTGAGTGACATGGCTTTTTTTTAAACAGGAACAAAACTGAAGAGCAGGTACTATGAATGAGGCTGGAAGCTTCACTGGTGGAATTGTGTTTGTGCAGTGGCCAGCTCCAGTTCTCATGCAGGCCTCACTGCATGATGTGTTTCAACATGGGAATAATTTGTTTCTGGTTCAGACTGCCAAAAATACGTTCTTTCTAAAAGTCACACTGCCTTTTAGGATTCACTTACATTTTCAGGAAATCAAAGGAATTACTGTGATATTTAGGAATTAAGAACTGAATGTGATGTTTCCTGCATTTCAATTTTCATTCTTTATATTCCCTTCAGCACCAGAGATGGATGTGATGGAAACTAGACGTGAGCTGGGCAATGGCAGCAGTGGGACAGTTCATCTAACTGCAGTTCATGTGTGTGAGATAAGCAACAGTTTGAGATGATGTGCAGAGAGCAGGGATATCAGGGCTGCTGTAGGACATGTAGGCTGGTGATGCTGCAGAGCTGATCAGATGCTCCATGTTCTCCTCTTGGGCTCCCACCAGCTGTGGCATCTGACATTGCTTCTGAATGTCCCTTTCATTCATTTTGTTTCATTTGTCCAGCTGAAAAGTGAGAGGTTTGGTTTTTCCTGGTGAACTGAAGGTGTGTTTTTTTTCTAGCTGTTTCAGTAAATCAGAAGGCCACTGTAATTTTTCCAGCCTGAATGAGAAGTGTTGTTTACAGATGGCCACTGTCCTTTTTAGAAAAGCAGTTATGTTTTACAAAGGGAAGACATTTCAGCATGAAAAATCAATCATAATGATTCTTTTTCCAAAACAGAACATGAAATATTTTGGCTTTTCAAAATTACTTTTTCCTTTTCTGTTTTTCCCTTGTGGGGAATGATTGGCCAAATTCAGCAGGAGCTAGTGAACAGCCAGAGTCAGCTAAAAGCACGATTTGTTCTGCAGATCAACTTTATTAAACTGAAGCAAAAAGAGAAACTGCAAGTCCTGATGCTGCTTTCCAAAAAGTCTGGTTGATGTGACCATATCTGAGACATCTTGAAAAAGAGCATGCATCCTTCTGCCAATATTTGCATAGCATTCAAAACAACAGGGAGCATTTGAAGCTATTTAATAATGAGGGGATAGTTTGCAAGCATGGGAGACATGATGTTTGACAGGGCTGTGTATGGGCCCTGGCAGAGGTTTGTTTGCACTGTGGCTCAGTTGTAGTCCAGCCTGCCTCTGTCAATGTAGCTTTCTTTTTAATGGAGAGTTTACCACTTGTACATGCAAAGACTCATTCAGGTGTTAGCTTTGTTTGCAAGTATAGACTGTCCATTAGCTGTCTTAATCCTGTCTGTCCTAACAGGCTGAATAATAATAAAAAAGTAAAACAAACCCAAACCAACAAAGCCCATCTAAAATGCTGTTATAGAGGGAAGAAATGCCCTTCCCCTTTTTTGTTTTCAGATAGAAATATCTTGCGTCGCATTCCTCTTTCTGAAAGTTAATGTATTTTTCAGTGAAAAAAAAAATGAAACTGCTTGCAGAGAATTGGCAAAGGGAATAAACCCACTGCCTTCTTGCAGTGTTTTCTCAGAAAATGAAAACAATTTTTAGGAGCTGTTCTGGGCTGAACTTTCAGCAGGTATGAGGACAAGTGGGACTTGTTTACACTTATCCTACTCACCGACTTCCCAACATTGTTTTGGATGAAATGCAAAATCAGATCCTGCAAGATGTGATCATTTAGGGTACTGTGGCATATTTTGAAACAGTAGGGCTGTTAGCCCCAGTATCTTGGCCAGATTCCAGCCTGGATAATTACATTCTGCTGGCCTATATTCCAGCCTGCACTTCAAACAGGGGGAAAAAAAAAGGAGTTATCATTTCTCCTCTGAGAAATCCTGCTGTGTGATGACTGATGCTTTTCCACCCCAGAAGTAGCTGCGTTTTGGGAAGCATTGCCCCCATGTTCCTTGTCTTGCTCATTGGATAAAAACTGCTGTGAAGTTGCCCAGGCAAGCTCTTTTGTAGGAATAAGGCATCAGAGCTGACCAGGACAGAGCTGTGGTTCTTTGTGCCAGCCCCTTCATTACTACACAGCCTTCTTTCTATAACACCCAGAGTCCTGTGTCAGGTCTAGATCCCTGGCAATCGACAGACCAGGGGCTTTGTCCTTCCAGCAGCCATGTGCGGGGTACTGAGAGGATGCACAGTGAAAGGAGAGGGCAGGCTGGCATCAGATGAGGAGAGGGAGGACTCACTGGTGGGCTTGACCCGTGCCTGTAATTTGTAAAGAGCATTTTTACACCAGATCAATGCTTTCCTCAGCATTTTAATGCACCCCATTGGTGTCCTTAAACTCTAATGATGCAGTCTGTGAGAAGCTGCCATTTATTACCCACAGATGGGGTGATAATTATTGACAAGATTGTAACTAATAATTAAACCCATTTGCTCTTTTAAACAAGTTGGTGTGAATTATTTGCAGGGAGTTCTTTAGCAGGCCTGTGGTCACTGCTGCCGTGTGGTGAGGCTGCCCAGGAGTGGGCCCACTGCCAGGACTCATGGTGGGAACCTTTCCTCTCCACATCAGTGTGGGACCTGTGCTTCTGGCTGGGTTGGTAAGAGGCTTGTGAGCACCACGGTGCTCCCACTTGGTCCCCAGGGCTGTGTCTTCTGAGCCCCAGCTCCTTCCAGGGCTAGGGCTGGGCCTGCTCAAGGGGCTTGGGCCAGACGTGGAGCAATGGATGGAAAAAATCTATCCATGAGAACTTTCCTGATGGTTTGTCCTTCTCTTTCTGAGTATCTTGAGCCTGCTTCTTCTGCAAGTGGAAGATCAATAGTCACACATTCCCATTGTTAGGTTTATTGTTACTCAGGTTGAAATTCCATTTCCCATCCCAAAGCAAGGATGATGGGGGGAAAGCAAGAAGGATAATTTGTCCATAATTTTGTTTCTCTGGGAGCAGGTAGTTCATAAAAGAACTGCTTAACCCTTTGTATCATGGTGCAGTACTCTCATAGTGGAACACCATCTGCTGCCCAGCACTGATGGTGGAGTGGTGGGTACGTGCAAAGGAGTGAGCCTCTAACACTGGGGGCTGGGATGTGAGCGTGCAGGAGCACAAGTGCTGTGCTGCTTACCATTGCCATGGGGCACTGGGCAAAGGAAAACAAGAGCACTTCTTGTCTATTGAAGCTGAGCATGGTAGAGGTGGGGAGCAGGACAGCCTGTGCTGGTTGGTGTGGAGGCCAGTGGGGATGAGGCAGGGTGAGCAGAGAGAAGCTTCTACAGCACCACACTGTTCGGAAGGCAGGATGGGGGAGCTGCCTTCCCCTGGTGTACATTTAGAGGGAGGGTGTAAATCTAATCTCAGTGCTAGGGTCCATTAGCATTAGAGGGGAGTACTGTATATGCATTCATTCCTCGCTCTCACCTCTGGATGACAGAGTACCCCCCTCTGTTGTCTGCTTTAACACAGGGAAAAGGCTACCCATTAATTCTCCAGCATCAGTGGATAATGCCATCGTAAGTCTTAGGTGCCTATGAATTTTGTGAGCATTTTAAAGTAATAAATACCCCACACTTGTGCATATAATTAGTTGTGTATCCCTCAGTTGTTCTATCTGCACTATGATCTATCTGTCCTTTTACGGAGGTGGGTCTGCCTCCTCCCCTTGCACTCCTGGTTTAGTACTGGTGTGGCTTAGCCCAGTGGCAGGAGCTCAGGACCTAGCAAAGAGATTTGTGTTAGGGGAAGGAAAGATGTGATCATAGACTTAGGGATTTATTGTGCTTCAAGGGGAAACCTCAGCTGAGAAGCTGAATGCAAAGCAACCAGGTTTTACCAAATAAGTCTCAGGGTATCAGTACCACCACTGTACCATCAGTGCCATCACACCCCATTTTCCATGTATACCAGGCTGTACAGGCTATGGAAAGACAGTAAATTCATATATCCACAAAAATTTGTCTGCTTATTTGACTTTATCTTGAGTTTCTTGCACCTTCCCCTTCTTCAGTGAAAAAGACCATGGGAAGACTGATAGCCTCACATCTACACACTGCAGGATTTCATCTCCCTTTTGCAAAACCTCCACTAAAACCTCACATTAGCAGAACTTACTGTGCAAAGGTAAGCCATCACCCTGCTGTCTTAAACTTACTGAAGTCTGGATTTAACAGGCAAAAGGCAAGCTTTAAGACTCCAAGTACTGGGTCAGAAAGACTGTGGCCACATGACACAAATGGTGATCTGATGTGAAGCTGATCCGCTAATGCAGATCCTTTCAGGGAGCACTGACAGGTTAACTTCTCCTGGCAGACTCAATGTGCATTTGGTATTATTTGTCTGTGGCTCTGCCTTTATACCTTAAAATATCACCTGTCATCCCTCCGTAGCTTGCAGAAAGCTGGAATAAAATTGAAGGTGGCACAAAAGCTGTGCAGCGTGTGCTCTGAGTAACTCAGTAAGATGTGATGCTGCAAGGATGCCTGACCCAGGTCAGGTCAGTGCAGTTGGCTGATCCCAAGCTGGGCACATCTGGCAGCAGCATCCATGACCAGCCTCAGCCCTATCACAGAATGCTTACACTGTTAACTGTAACCATCCTGTTGAACTCAGAGGGACTATTTAAGTGCTTAAAGCTAATCACAAGCATGTATCTCTGCAGGATCAAGGCTGCAGAGAAAACTAAGAGAAGACATGGAAGAGGCATATGTCAAACAGGACTGTGGTCAAGAGCTCGCCGAGACTTAAACATAACATTTGAGAAAATGAATCCATTTGTTTCAGAGGCACCTGAACATTGACATGTGGTAGTAATTCTGTAATGGATCCATTTAACCAGTCCTATTGCTGAAATATCCTTAACAAGTATTTCCTTTAATAGTACTTAAAGAGGGAGTGCAGGGAGAGAAATTTTAAAGCACAGCCGCATTATTGCTGAGTTCCCGTTCTGAGGGCTTTCAAAGTACCAAGGTAATTTTTCTCCAAATTTGGCTCAATATTTAACAAACCCAGTGAGATCAGGAAGCAACCTGAGGTCAACATTTTTAACTTGAGTTCTCTGTTAAAGTGCCCCAGCTCTGTAATAACTACCAAAACAAACTCATGTTGTATTCAAATTCTTGGAAACTTTATTATAAAATCACTGATCTGGAGAGCTAGGCTGGACCAGTGTGAACAAGGAAGACACTTTTCTGCGGGAGATGGGAAAAGCTTGTAGATCCGAAATCAGAAGAAAAGCCAGATTTCAACCTTAGCTGTAGTGGTTAGCTACCTTAACCCTAGTAATTGTTAATGAGCGTTCAGCATGAGCCAAACCAAATTGGCATCTATACAGAAGCAACATGGTCAGGTTATGTCCAACCCAAAGCAGCCAAGAAAAGGTGGATGAAAACCACACAGCATGGAAGCAGCACTCTTTCTTCAAAGCATTTCTTAGCCACACAGCAACCTGCATGGTGGCTTTTGGACCACAGGGACTGCAACACTTTGGATCACCAGTGTTTAAGAGAGGTCTTCAGGCACAGTTGGGTGCCTGCTTTCATAGAAAGCAGCTCTTTGCATCCCCTCTCATCAGAGCTGCATGTGCTTCCTGCACTCCAGGATCTGAGAGTGAATTCTGTCCCTCAGGTTGCTCCAACAACTGCTTATCAGGGCTTATCAGCTAGAAGTTAGCTGGACTGTCCACATCACACAGCCCTTTGCAGATCACCAGCAAGGGCTCTCTAGGCCACCATTGACACACAGCCCTGTTTTAGAAGCAACGTGCTATAATAATGTATCCCTAACCATGCTTTATACCAGTAAGTAGGCTATAACCCTGTCAAGGTGTGCTGGTGACTCTATAAACCATGAGACCTGAATGGTCAATGGTCGAGTGGTTTAAAGCTGTCACCAGAATACTGAGATAGCCTTATAAGCCTTGTGCTGCATGGCTGGGGATACATTATTCACTATAATATATGGTAAGAAATACCTGCACAGGGTCTGAAATGAAGAGCTTTAGCCACTAGCCAGCATGGCTAGTGATTGGGGAAATCCGTCAGCATTTTCATGTGCGACAGGAGGCAAAAAGAGATGGACACTGGAGCAGGAGAGCTCTCCTTCTCTGTGTAAAGAAACTGCTTTGTGCAGGGGACAGAGGGTGAGCAGACCTCAGCATGACTGAGTCCCTCACCTGTGCTTCCTGCAACAGGGACAGCACTCAAAGCTGCTGACCTTCAGAGTTTTGCAGCTCCATGTTCCCTCCCCAGACCATTCTTCTGTTTTGTGGAGGAACTGTGAAGTGCTTGCTCTGACAGTTCAGAGCTGCTCAGGGAAGGCATGTGAGGACCATGTGCGAGCCTCAGCCAGGAGTAAGGGTGTGTGGGCCGTGGGCAGGGATGTTGTGTAGAGGACCATGGTCTAGAAAGGACATCCATCAATTCTTCATCTTCTTCCCTCCAGCCATGGACAGCCTTGGTGTGCATGTACATGGCTGGAGGGGTGAGGGAGGAGAAGGCAGGGGTAATAGGGTGAAGGGGTGCTCTGAATCAAACAGCCAGCACATGGAGGGGGTAATGAGGTCTTTGATGAGGCACTGGAGGGGTTTATGGCAAAGCCTGTGTCCCTGACAACCTTGGCAAATAAAAGATTTTTCCATCTTGATAGCCTATGTTGCTCCAACCACAGGAAACAGTCCCATGTGAGTACTCACAACCCATTTGAGTACCCTTCAGTGGCAGGGGAAGAAAAGAGGAAAGCTTGGGGAATTTCATTAGGAGATGGGAGGGGAGGGATGAAAGCCCTTTTCCTGAACAATAGACAGAGCTAAAATTGCCTGAAGGGCTTGGCTGGCTTGCTTTATTTACTGTATTACTGTATATGCATATATACATACATATATATTTGTATGTGTATATATATTTATTCTCTCTCACACACGGCTTTACTGGTCTTTATCAGGACAGGACTCAGGGGCATCCTTTCCTACTGCAGAGGCTGAGAGACAACAGTGCTGCACGGGAGGATGCGGGGAAGGGCCCTGCTCTGCCTGGGATCAGTAGCTGGGAGACAAGAGCCAAGGCACAGGAATCTAAGGGCTTCAAGCATGGGACTGGCTACCCCCTTGGCTCACTTGTTATGTTAAGAGCCCATCGGCAGAGCAGGGGCTGTGGGGTGCAGGGAGAACAGAGGGATGGGCTCTGAATGCAGCCACCCAGCATCCTTCTACTCTCCATATGGGTACATTGTCTGGCCCCCTCCCTCCATACTGCCTCTCTCCCTACTGTTTTCACATCAAACGTTATTTTCCCTTTTTATTAAAACCCTTGGAGTGGTCAGCAGGGTGACAGGCACCAGGAATTTGTAAAGGATGGAGGAGGAGGAGAAACAAGTTTGTGTTTGTCGAGTAGAAGTCATGTCCCTTCATTCTCCCTGATCTCCCTCATGGGCTCCTGTTTGGGCTGAACCATGCCTGGTGACAACCTGATTTGTCAGCTTGGGTGTATGAGGCAGTGGGAAGTCTGCCCCATCTCAGTCACCCCATTGCAAACCCACAGCCCTCTGTCTTACCCTTACCTGTGTGGGGTGGTGTGCTGCTTCCACCTGTACCACACCACAGACCAAAAAACCTCATAAAATAAAGGTTTTCCCTGCAACGCCCACCTGAACTGCAGCTTTCATCCCATAGTGGTGGTAGCTTTGATGGGCTCTCAGACCAGGGAAGGGCTCTCTGTCCAGTTTTTGCCAGGCCCCATAGTTGCAGGTTTTCAATCTGTTCTGGATCTCAGTTTCCTTTAAAACCTGCACCATATAAGATCTTCTCAACCCTTTCAAGACATGCTCTTCTGAGCTACCTGATTTCTTATTTAAAACTTGTTTTAAAGAGCTACTATGCCCCAGAAAATGTTTCCTGTGTAATCACCCACCCCAAAGTAGTACAAAACACATTAGAAAGTCACTTCTTTAGTGATTTTTTATATTTGATGTCAGTGAAGATAAAACTAATGGTGTCAAGCAATGTAAGGAAGGGGAAGATTAAACAAAATCTATCCCCTGCAAAAACAAAGCAATCAATATAACATTATCCCGCTGCAGTGGCTTTCAACTTGCTTTGATTTGTGGATCCCTGGAAAATCTCTCATGAGGGCTCAACATCTCTCCCCACCTCGTGAAAATTCCCAAGCCCCAAATGTCTTGGTGAAATTTCTTTTCCCACCCTCCTTACAATGAATCCATGTTCTCCCAGGAATCTGCAGATCACAGGTTCAAAAATACCATCCTACAGAATACCAGTTCAAATGTAACTAAGACTATTAAGTAGGGAGCTTACCATTGTTATTGTAATACTCTCAGATCCCTCTTACCTAAAGAATCCAGTTTGCCTCTTCTGGGATGCTTTTGTTCTTGTCCCATCTTTTGAGCCTATCTGCTGCAACATAGAACTTTCAAGTTCTTCTGTTCACCACATAGAAGAAACACAACACATTACAGATGGCAGGAAAATTTATGGACATGTTTTGCTTTTGCAGAAAAAGAGGATTTTGGTTTTTTAAAGGTACCTTCCCATTCCCCAGTAACAATATGAAGAAATTATTGATTAACGTCAAACCAAATTTGTTATTCTCATTTCCATTTTTGCTTCTGCTTTGTGTTCTCTCATTTTCTCAGATTTCAGTTAAACATTTCTGCTGGAGAGGGGAGCATCACCTGTATTTAACTGGCTTAGCACAAGAAGAACAGGAAAAGAGGAATTAAGAGGGGTTGGTATCTAAGGTACAAAATGTTTTATTTCTGTAGGCCATGTGCTGACTCTGTCTGTGTAACACATGAGATGCTGAAGAAAGGAAGGTGAGAAGCTTCAACAGCTACAAAACTTCTCCAGAATTTCCTTCTCCTAAAAAGAAAAAGGGTAATACAGCAGCACCTGCACCTGAGCCCAGGGCAGACAGCATTCAGAGACACTGCACAAAATGTCGAAACAGAAAAGCTGTGTTTTTTCCAAGCTGTTCTACAGATCTTTAAAGGTGCTGCTCCATGAAATAATGAGTTGTTCATTCCCCAACGCATCAGCTTGGGAAATACATGCAATGAAAAATCATTTATTTACAGCTAATTGTACTTTCATTTCCTCCTCCTATCGTTGCAAGGCTGTGCAGTCTGGGGTTTGGAGCAGTACATCCCATACCCCATCACAGCAGTACCTAATACAGCTAAGAGGCACAGCCACCTCCTTCACTTGTTATGTCCTTGGCAAATAAACATACTTGGGACCCTTAAGTTTGGAGTGGACTGTGGACAGGCAAGAGGTCCTCTTAACGTTTTTTTCCTGGCTTCTGTCATGGGCATGCTGTACAGTTGCAGTCAAACAAATGAACTTCTCCACATCTTAGTTACCCTTTCTGTAAAATGACGGTAATAATATTTATCCAGCTGGGATGCTGCAAGGAGTAATTAATGTGTACAAATCACTTTGAATTCCTCTAACAAAGTGCAAATTGTATTAGTCCCCACAGAAGCTGGTAATAGGTTTGTGTCTTCCTTCACTGAAGGTCTGACTTCATTTCCCTAGGGTAATCTTGAGGAAAAACTCTTCCTACTATTTGTATTACAACAGCACGTAAGGCCAGAATCCCCATTGTGCTCAAGGCTGTATGTATGTTCATACAGTAGCAGCCCACACTCTAGAGACCTTACATTCAAACTGAGAAAAGATGGGAGAAAGGAAGCATTAACCCTATCTTAAAGGTAAACAACCAAGGCATCTTACTGGTAAACAACAGAAGAAGCATCTTGCTAGTAGCAAGTCTATGAAGCAATCTAATTAATTTCAGAAGGCTGTCACCTCAGATTGACTTCCTGTCACAAGCTGAATTCTCATCTCTCTTGTCTGGACACCAACCTTTCCCATTTTGATGAGTGACATATCAGCCAGGTGGCATGGTTGGAGCTCACTTCTTATGGGGTACTTGGAGAGAGCAGTGTTCAGGCAAGTCAGGATTTGCAGAGGAAGAAATGAAGTGGCTTTGGGTAGAGTAGGTGACCACTGGTCCTGTTCTTCATCTCATTTTGGAGACCTGGACACATTCTGTGCTCTGATTTCTGCTATGGGAAGAGAGAAAGCAAGAGAATCCAAGAAGAACTGATTAAGTTGGCTTTGTAAACCTTCATGCATAAATATCTGGAGAAATGTGGATGTATCTCCAACAGCTCGTCTAGCATTTGCCATGCTCTTTTTTTGGCTGACATAACTGTTAATTTTTTGTTACTGCATCTGTAGCTTGAATAGAGCAGTTGTTTCACCACCGATATATTGGAATTTTTCATTTCTGGACTGATGAAATGGTCTGAAACTTGATTCCATTTTTCTCCCCTGATGTTAGAAATCAGTTTAAATTGTGCCTTTCCTGAAGAAAAAAAGGCATGCCACAAAATTCTCTGCTAGTGCCAATGATGGTCTGATGATCCTGTTCACATTCTGTATTCAGCTATCAAATATGGCTCTGTGAAAAGCAGTATGTTTCACAGGCACTGCTGACACTTCATGGAGAAGATTTGAGTCAGTGGTTAGCCTCCTGTCCAGCTGGTCCTCAGGTGCATTGCTACTAAGCCACTTCTAATGTCAGATGGGCCAACAGACTTTCTGGGTGAAGATACCACCATTTCCAGTTTTCCTGCTCTTCCTAAAGACCTCAGGCACTTGTTATATGGAAGCTCAAACAGCAAGGGAAGCTTCTGATCCCCAGAGGCACCTCCCATTGGTTTCAGCACCCAGGAGGCAAGCTAAGGAGGTATGACCCACATCATCTCGCTACCAATGGGATGAGATGAAGGATGAAAGTTGGCATGATCAGACAGCTGGGGACTAAAGCCTCTGGTGATGTAAATCATTCCCATTCCAAGACTGTGTTAATACACACCAGCAGAAGACCTCAGCCTCTAATACCATTAAGCCATGGGATCCTTTAGTGCTCAAGCAATCATATGTTGGAAAGGAGCCACCAAGACAGAGGACACCATTCCTTGGGTGATCCTTCCAGAGCAGCCAGCAGACACTGAGCAAGGCTTGCCTTCCTCCTCTTCCTTTGCCTGCCTGCTGCTAGCTGCCTGTGCTGCATGCCTCTCAAAGCCAGGGTCCCTCCTCCACTGGCCAATGTTTGGTGGGAGAACTGGGAGCTGTTTATAGGCGGTATTGAGGACGGCTTTTGAACATAGCATGTGTAAGGATGGGAGGATGAGGGGAGGGGGTGGGGGAAGAGGAGAGGTACAGACACAGCACTCCTTGGCAGTGATTTATAGACTGGGTCAGGCACAAATTGACTCGTATGCAAGAAATGTAAATGGAATCGAGACTTTTGATGGAGAAGCTCATTTTCAGACTTAAACGCTTTAGATTAAACACACTCACACACAAATGCTGGCGGGGAGGGTGTTTTATATAATTTACATTACAAATCAATTCATTATCCACAGAGGCAGGTTGCACTGATTTTCAAGGATCGGAGATTTGATGAAGAGGATTCATTTCAAGAAATAAACCTTTTAAATTAACCGCAAGATGAGGGAAATTTCTTTATTTAAAAAATGCGCCAGCCCCTTCTTTGTTTCTTTTATTATTATTAATATTATTTTCCATCCGGCTCTGGGTCATTAAGGAGGGTCCAGAAGTCACAGATTGCCTTTCTGAAGGAGGAGAGCTGAGAACTTCGAATGTCACACATTTTGTCTGGCTCCAAACCCTTCATTTATTGCAACACAATTTGTTACCTGTGGTTGGCTCTGCACACCATTGTGCGCTGTGCGCCAGGACTGATTTAGCAGGGAATGTCCTCTCCACCTTGAACTTGAGAGGGGGAAAATCTCTTGAGAGAGGCAATAGAAGAATCATGAAAGTCAGTCTTCCAGCTACTTAAAAAGAGAAATGCCCTTTGAGGTCTGGATAAAGTCCCCTCAAGCTTTGACATGGAATGGAGTTCAGGAAATCCTGGTTATAACAAAGGCAGATGGTTCTGTGAGGGCACATTTAAGAAGCAGAGGTAAAGAAATGAAAAAAAAAGAAATCCTGGAACCAACATGGGTCCTGATGTGCCATCCTGCCATAGAGATGTGCATATCACAGTGGACAGTAGCCAGGGCTGGAGGCAAAGGAGGGGTCAAGATGATTAAAGGACTAGTGCCATGTTAGCCTGGTCTTCCTTGGCAAGGCTGCAAAGTGCCACCTTTGAGAATGGTAGTTTCTTTCTGAACCATTTGGGAATAGTTTGTTCCCCTCCAGTCCTTCCTGGCCACAGCTTCCTTGTAATTCCCTGCAAAAGCTCCTGCAACCTGATTGCAAATGTAGCCTCCCAGTTCCCCAGCATTCTGCCTGCCTGCAGCATGGAGAGAGGCAGAACAAGAGTGCGGTAGCAAGCGTTTGCTGTCTTCCATAAGAAAACTTTTCTTTTTCAGACAGGTTCATTTCAAACCCCAAATGGTTGGGCCTCTTTCATATTTGAACAAGAGCCAGTCCTTCAGAAACATGACTGCTCACCTAACCATAGGCAGCCACCTCAGTTATGTGGGATGAATCTGGACCAGAGGTTCTTCACAGATGATGTCTGAGAATGGACAGCTTTTGGGCCCTAGAGCCATCTGCATCCCTCGGTCGCAGTGAGGCTTCCTGATCCAAATCCTAGTGCGGGGCCTCCTTGAAGCCATCCTCTTTGCAGGAAGAATCTGGCCACTGGTGAGACTGTACAGCCAGTGCAGCAGTGTCCTGGGATGAGAAGTGCAGTGGTGGCCCTAATGGAGAGTCCCAGAACAGGGCAGGTGACCATCAGCAATTGCCTGAGCTAGAAGGGGACTAAGACACCAGGGTTAACAACCCTCATCTTGGGAAGAAAAAAAGACACAGGATCTTTAGTGACCAAAATGGCTGAGACCTTTGTTTTATATCTCTTCTGAAAAGCAATCATGCACATTATAGCAGGGGAGCTTTTATTCTCATGCGAATGGGGTAGCCAGTGCAGTGTCCTCTTCCAAGCGCATCCAGACCTGGTCAGTCCAAGTGCACAGAAGAGCAACATGAGACATGTTTGACCTTCACAACTTTCCTTTACAGACCAGCAGGCTAAAACCCTGAAGGAATTTTCCTGAGTGATTTTGTCCAAAGCAACGCTCACCACCTCATTCAATATTTGCCTGCAAAAAAAATGCCAATTATTGAAAGACAGTCCTGGCTGGGCATCAATAGGCAGCCAGGTGTGAGAAGTTGAAGAGAAATGCATCTCATTAATGTGGAATTGTTTTTAGGTTAATAATCTTGCGTTAATTTTCCTTTAAAATATTGTCTTTGACCGTTAAACGCTTGCACTGTTATAAAAAGAACGTAATAAATGATCTTGAAGCAAATTCTCCTGCCAAATGTCATAATTTATTTGCATAATTAGCTCTTAATTTTAATTCAATATGCAAATCCACGCTTCCTTTAAATTGCAGCAGCCTGTTTCCCGGCCCTGGCTGCCATGAATTTATTGTGAGGCGGCTGTTTGAAAAGGCAGCTTCACTGCCTTCTGGGGATGGCTGCCTGGGGGAGGGGGTGCCCACCGCCAACTCCAGGCACTTTTTGTTTGGGTTTTGTTTTGGTTCACTTCTTATTAAGTTGGACCACAACCTGCTTCAATCCCTGAGTGCCCTCCTCTTCCTCCCAACAAGTCCTGTTTCCCTTTGTCTTCCTTCTGCATTCTCTCTCTCTTTTCTTTTCCTCTTTGGAGAAGACAATGTTGATCTTCCATGTTTCCTGCCCCTTGCCTCTCCCCCCCCCCTTCACCTCCTGAAAGGCTCTGGCTCAAGTCAATCTGGCAACTGCTCTTCTCTCCTCCCTGCTTTGGCTCCCTTTCCCCAGCCGTTGCTTGCTGTGCAACGGTCCCTATTCGATGCCTTTTTGAGGTGCTCGGAGGAAGATAAGGAGGAAAGGGTTGACTTCCCCATTGGGTTTCATCCCTCAGTCCCTGTCCACGGCCACAGGCCCTGTAGATGGCCAGAATCCCATCTCACTTCCCTGGCTGTGTCCCCATGGAACAGGAGACTGTGCTCCATGCTGAGCTAACCCAAGCCACTGGGCTCATGGCAGAGGAGCCTGCAATGAGCAAGAGAACTGGGCAAGTCCCTGCTGCTGGGGAGCAGGTGAGGCTGTTGCTCTACATAGTTATCTGCTAGCTGCAGAGCTGGAGCAGGGGTGCTCCCTTCCCTTGCTACCTCCCCATCACCAGCACCCCCACATGTTTGTGCCGAGGCTCTGTATCTGACAGGAGGGTGGTAGACCACCATCAGCCCAGGCTCAGGCACAGCTCTTGCCCTGCACTGTGCAGCCAGCTGGCAACAGGCACAGCTCCTCTGCTATGAGGAAAATATCCAAATGGAACAGCTCACAGGCTCCTTCCCCTCTTCCAATCCAAAATGGATGCAGGATTTCAGCAACCACAGAGTTCCCCCCGGTAGAGTAGGTGGCTTGGAGAAGAGGACGTGGACATCTTCAAGGGATGACTCCTTCTCTCCTCTGCCCTCCTCACCAGTGGTGTAACCAAACTTGGGGTGATGAGGAGCCTGGGCATTGCTCCTGGAATCTCACTCTGGTTGACATGGGGCCATGGGAGACAGATCTCTGGAGGTTTTTCATCACCTTGTCTCTTTGACAATGGTTGATCAGTGAGTGCTGTGAGTGCTGTGTTCTTCAATCCTCTCTAGCTTCACATCCCAGGATTTGTCCCTGGAGCACAGGGAGCAAGGAGGACACCCAGAGACTCCTGCCCTTGCAATTCACAGCATGGGGAGAGGAGTGGGAGAGATGGGTGATGGAGTAATGTGAGCCCAGGGTTTTGCACACAGGTTAGGGAATGGAGCAAAAGGGACAAATTAGCCTAGACAATAGGAGATCTTTTTCACTGGGGGAGGACTTGGGGGAGAGGAAGATAATTAAATGTTGCTCCATCAAAGCGAGGCAGTTTGCAAGCTGCTCTCCCTTGTAACTCTATCACCTTCACCTCCCAGGGAGGACCACGAGGGTCGACATCCATCCCCTGTGCTGGTATCGGATGCGCTCCCTCCCCTGGGAGCACCGGGAGGCAACGGGGGTGCCTTGGCAGAGGGAGGGTCTGGGCTGGGGGCTGTAGGAAGGAGAGGGTGTTGGTATCTCATTACAGGCCTTAGATCTCTGGAGGGGAAAAGAGAAGAGAAAAGAACCAAAACCAAACCCCCAAACCCAACCACAGGCCTTTGTTAGAAACGCTGTCCGGGAAGGAAGGAAGAGGCAGGAACAGCTCAACTTCAGTCCTTCGATAATTAAAGCTTGCAAGAGNNNNAAAGGGGAGGGCAAAAAAAAAAAAAGGGCTTTCCCTCCTCCCACCTGCTCCCAAAACAGGGCTGCTGTGGCTTCCCTGGGAACAAAGGGATGTGGTGAGAATGGGCTTTTGCTTGATCCTGCAGTGGCTGGGAGGGAGCAGTGGGACAAACGTGTGGCCCTGCAGATGGGAACCCCTCATCAAAGCCAGGGAAAAATAGCAGGGAAATATGTCTTTCTGTTCTACTGCTCATCAGAGGAGGGCTCCGACTTCCCCATTCAAGGAAAATATGGCAACTGAAAGCAAAAACACTTCAATTCCAAAACTGACCAGAAATAAGTCAAACCCCTGTGCTTTCTGCTCAGTGAAATAAAGGAGAGGGAAATCCAGCCACTGAGCAACCCGCAGACCCTTCCTGACATGGTCTGGCTGATCAGAGCCTCTTAAAAAACCACAGGTAAACCCAGGACCATTTGGGACTTGAGACAGCAGGGATCTGGGGGCTTTCCAGGAGCTCTGTGGGGCAGGCAAAGGGAGTGGAAAAGACTTACCATTACCTTCAGCCAAGGCTACTCTTCTCCTGTATCCACCTGCTGCATGTCTTGGGACTTCATGTATGTCTCTGGGTTCAGTGATGCTCATGAAAAGCAACCAACAGGCACCTGCAACAGGACTCTCAGGCAACACCCCCTTTCTCAGATCTTTATGTGTTCAAGGTTGTTTTACTTTTTTTCCCCCTCCATCTACTGCCTCTATTACTTCTTACTGCTCCAGATCTCAAATGCTGTTTTCCCCCAAGTGTCCTCTGCTTTTCCAGCTGAGGATGATGCTGCTGAAGCTGGTGATGAGCCTGTGGAATCCTGGACAGGAAAGTTTTACTTCCAGATTTCCCTACAGCATTGAGCAATACCCGTCAGTCACTCTCCTGTGCCTCAGTTTCTTCACCTAATAACTGGAGATAATATGCTCTCTGAGTCTGGAAAGTCTCATACAGGAACCTGATGGAAGCAACCAGCTCCTTACTAACACAATGTGCACAGCATTCTTGTATGTTACATGCTTTACCAGATGTTAGGGCAGAATGAATGCTGTTCTCTTTTGTATGCCACCACATCTCTGTGGTTTGATTCCCTGTCCACTCCTGACCACAGGCCTGTGATGACAGCTTTTGTACCTCAAACCTCAAAGGACCAGGGCCTTTGCACTGTGTGGTGCATGTTGCCAAGATAGGATATGCAGCCAAATACATGCCGTGGGGAGCCACCATGACCCAAGTGTGGGGCTGCAGACAGACCATGCTCCTGGGTGCTGGAATGGAGCTCTGTTAAGATAAAGATAAAAAAACACCCCTTTGGAACTCAAGAAACTGAAAATAAAAGTGATGCAAGGAGACCATTTTAAAACAGCTGATGTTGTGGCTCCTGGAGGCTGGTTTTGCAAGGCCAGCATCACCAGTTTTGCAGTGCTGCTGTGGGGTGACACCAGTCTGCTGCTGCACTGGACTACAGACAGATCAGAGCATGCTTTCTGCCCCTCCCACAGCCCTACTGGGTGATCTGGGCTCATCACTTAGGTGTCCAAGGGCTTTCTTTTGCCTGCTTGTCCCACCTAAATCAGAGCTGTTTGGATGGAGATGATCTCTCATCTGCTTGAGATGGGCTGCAGTGGGTCCTGTGGGTCATAGGGGACCTCAAGGCTCCCTGGGAGAGCAGCAAGAAGCAGGTTTCCAAAGGTTGATGAGGTTGTGTGCTTTGGTTGCACTGCCTGAATGCGCTTTGTTGTGCTCTCAAACTGTGTATCCACTCCTAGAGACCAGGGATATTGGCATCCTTTAAAGATAAAGGAGAAAAAATGCCCAAGATTTCTCTCCCCGCCCCCCCCACCTGATCCTCACAGGCCAGCCTGGTGCAGTTCAGTGGTTCCCTGGTGCTCAGTGCCCTCTGAGTCTTCACACTAAGAGGACTCAGGACATGAAGCTAATCAAGCAGTTGGATTGCCTTAACATGCCTTAGTGCTTTATAATACCTGCCATTCTCCATGGTTGAGTCTGTTTCTGATGCTTGCCATATTTGAGGGTTATACTGCTGTGCTTTCCATGGTCCATGCTGCCCTTCTGCTAAATGCTGCCTTCTGTCTTGCTCATTTAATGGTTAAAGTGGTTGCCACATCAAGCCAAGGCTGGCCCTTTGGCTACCTCCCTGGCTGGCCCAGCAGGAGGGGGCTGGCAAGACCCTCCAGCCACCCCGGCTCCCCAGGAGCGTTCCACACAACGCCTGTGGAAGTGTACAAAGTGTCAACCTCAGCGTAGTTTTTAACCTGGAGTGATAGCTTTACTGATTTGCCACTTTACTACTCTTGTTAATGAATTTTTAATCTTCTTAATGACATTAAACACGGAAAGTAATTAAGGAAAACAAGTTTGAAACTGCTGACTTAAACCCTTTATTCAGAACTATTTAATGTAGAATTAATTTGATTTTGCCCATTATTCAAATGAACACATTACCTTCCTGTGCATTGGCCTCTTTTCCTTTATGGGTTTTTTTTCTGGTTTTGTGTGTGTGTTTTCTTTTATTAAATATATCATATAATGCTTTGTCCTCTTTGATAGGAGGTAACTATGTGGTTTCTCTCTCCCAATGACAGAAAGGATCAGCCTTTGGCATCTCTCATGGGTCTTGTAAAGTCTCCCTGCATTAGTTCAGCTGTGGTTGGGAACAGAGGTAGCATGCCTGAAATACCAGGTTGCTTCCACCTGCTCGATTAGGAGAGAAAGGAGCTTTGCTCCTCAGTGAGAGCTGCCGGACTGCATTCTTAGCACAGGATGTCACATCTACGGCAGGAAGCAAAGCCATGCTGGTTTACATCAGGCTATCAGGCCTCTGCAAAGCAGAGAGCAGAGGCTGATGTAAACACTTAGGGAAAAGCAGTTGCTCAGCTTTTGTCTTACAATGGACGAAAGGGGTCCTTGAAACTCGTATTACCCCTTCATTGACACCACAGGCTAGACCCATTCTTTCCACCCTTCTTAGGAATTATTGGTTCCGACCCACATGTGCGAAGACAACAGACATTCATTTGATATTGACCCCTCCAGCTGATCTTTTCTTTCTCCAACCTGGGCTCATGTAGCCATAAACTCTGCTACCACTTTGAGCCTGAGCAATCTAGCCTTGCAGCCCTGTTTCCAATGGAGTGAGGACTCAGTGTTATGAATCAGCTACACTCCTGCTGTGATTTTGCTCATTTACTGTATGGTGTCTGTGAAATCCTGATCCCCAAATGCTAGGAAACAAACAGTCAATAAGTTCTCATGTGTCAGTGGTCTCCAGGTCTCCTCCACCAGCAGCTTCTGTGCTTGAGAAGCTCTGCATGCACTCTGTATTGTTATCACCACCTCTTCTCCTTAATCTGAATTTGATAGCTGATCTCCTGAAGCAGCAGAATCCCTACAGGTCCCTTGGATTCATCCCCCAGTTAGCTCAAAATTCAGCTCTGTCCCAGGCAAATGTGGTGTTGATACAACAGCAGGAGCACACTAGATTCCACTACCAATCTAGGCTGAAAAGAGCAACTGGTCCTCATATCCAGAGGTCTCTCATCATCTTTGCTATAAAGAATCCCCTGTTGGCATTCGAATGCATTGTATAAATAAGCCTTTTTCTCTACAGCCACCTGCCTGGCAGAGTAGGTAATGTCAGTGGAGTCACACAGGCTAGTCTGCTGCTAAAACAATGAGAGTTGTCCAGATAATTGTGTGCACACAAAGGATTGCTGGATGATGGAGCCAATTTGGGGCCATAAATCCAGCAGATGTGGTGACAGCCTCACCTACAAAGAAGTACAGCAAATGCACCAAGTCCCTCTCTCAGACATGGATTTGTACAAAGAGGAATGTCAAAGTTCTGCACAAAAATCTTCTTCTACCTCTCCCTGAGCAGAAGAGGAACTTACTGAGCA
>JBAFWW010042374.1:0-15416 GCA_036873685.1 Agapornis canus
CTCCAGTGGAAGGGGTCCCTGCCTGTGGGAGCAGGGGTTGGAGCTGGAGGAGCTTAAGGATTCCTTCCCACCCAAACCACTTATGATTTTATAATCCCCAAGTACTTGGACAACAGGAACATCCAAGCCTCCATATTTTTATTGTTCTTTTTTGTAGCTTGGGTTTTTTTTGTTTAGCTGTCTAAACAACTTTTAGCTTTTTTAAGCTATGACTTAATTGTGTTTAATATTTACACCTGTTTGAAGTGAAATACCATTTGAAAAGAAGTCATTCCATCTCTATTATTGTTTATAAACTACAGTATCTAGGACAGTAACACCACATTTCAAACCATATAATGTGCTTTTGCTCACACAGAAAAGCTACATTATCACAAGTGGACTACTAGACTGAAAAAAAGCAATTCTGTTTTTATGACTTTGCTATGAAAATATCCAAGTTTTATAGTATACAGGGGCTGTCAAACAGTACAAATGCAACTTCTTGTACTTGCTATATCATTTTCCTGTAACCACCATGTTGTGTAGCATTGTCCTGGCTGTCTTTGTGGGCTGTGCTGTTATCAGGACATGCTGCCAATTCTCTGCTGCAGCAGATGGTCTTTAGCTGCAATCACCCATGATGTGGAGCTAATGCCTTAGTAACTGCAGATTTGCCTTAAGCATGTTCTTGTAACATTAACTGACTTAATTCTCCATCATTCACTGTATTTTAACTGACTGCAGGAAATTATTTTAGACATTCTGTTTTTCAACACACAAAGCTGGGAATACAGAAGATTGAATTTGGTGCCAAGTACCAGACAACCCTTTAAGACTGATTTTTATGATCTTATCTTGACATTCATACTTTCATCTATACAATACACAGAATGGGCACTGTAATGACTGTAGCTGTATCACAGTTGCTGCCTGGTTTCTGCAGCTATACAGAAAGTTCTTATTGCAGTTTGAAATCAGGCACTGTTTTCATTTCATGGATGTTTTAATTTCCCAGTTGCTGTATTTACTAACTCAAGCATGATGTAGTCATCACTGGAGGTATGAAAAGACAGTGTGAAATTGCAAATGCAGCTGAATCTCTCCATAGAACCAGGTTTGCGTTGTCCACCACTGGTTTCCCCATGCTTTCCAGACAAAGCTTGACCTCAGTTTTTCCATAGGAAACACTTGGCACCTTGAGAAAGTCTGTTCCACATTCTTGAGTGTATCCATACAAGCAACATATAATCAGATATATAATGTATATATATGTATAATGTAAGGAGCTGCAAGAGAGCAACACTTTCACTCTGGATACAGCACAGTCTCCAGGCTGAACACTCTGGAACTTTAAGCATTCATCAAACATGACAGATAATCTAATACACTCTTGAAGTGTTTGCTCAGTAAGCCGTGATTTCTTTTTGATCAGGTGGCAGTGACCATGCTGCAAAGGTTTTACATTCTCTTGGGGTAGCTTTTGGTACCATGAGTCATGGCAGACATGGAATAAAGTGATTGTTGGGCCTATTTTTCCTATTCTTCCAGAGACAGTAGCACTATCCCTCAATCAGGATGCTTGGAAACTTAGGCAGATTCTGTCCCTCTTCACCATGAGTCTTACCACTCCAAACCTGAAAGCTCCTATCTTTGAAAAGCCTGAAGGATGAGTTCATTACAAACAGGCAATGTTTGAGTGTTTCTACCCACATTCCCTAGCCTAGAATCATTTTTCCACTCAACTACTGCAAGTGACAATGATACGAGATGTGCATTGATCACCTGAACATGAGTGATGATCAGAGTTTTGATATCAGAGTTTCCTCTTCTCTCAGCTAAAACATAACTCCCTTTTGTAAGTGTACCTGTATCAAATCAAACAGGGCTCTTCCAATATGATAAATGCTTTCTTTCAAAGCTCACCTGGAACAAGAACAACTGACTCTTTGGACTGGATCCACAAAATCCCACGAAACAGCGTTGTTAGGAACTTCCTCTTCCATATTTGCAGTTGTGATTTGATTCCTCCTGAAGAAGATTAAATTATTTTGGTAGTTATTACTACTAACATTTCACAAAAGCATATGCATAAATGTGCACCTGTTCTCCTTAAATACATTGCTTCCTTCTACTTCACTTTTGAAACAGAATTCTGTATTTAACAGTAGTTCCCTTTACTACTCCTTAAAACTTGCAGTTTGATTTCTATGGGAGGATGGTACCAGCTCTATGTCAGATACCTCTGTCTGGAGCCTGAGCACAAGCATCAAGGGGCAAGCAATTTAAACTGCATCTGGAAATTCTTCTGACATATCCAATGAGGAAATTACATGAGAATAGTGAAAAATAGAGCTTTCATACACTTTAAATCTCCAGTAATGAAGGCCTATGATACTAACAGTATGAATTCACCACACTGTTGTTGACTGGAATTTTAGCCCTACATGTAATGCACTTTACAATTATTATTACCCTCAAAGTTCTGACTATGACATACATCCTATTTGTCCTTCAGCCACCCAACTTTCAGTGTCGTAACAACAATTAGAGCTAGAAACTGCAATCAGTAAACCTGGCAGCAGCTAGCTAAAGGCACATTTGATAGATTTGTGGCATCAAAGACTGTCACAATTAAGATACACAACTGCAAATACAATGTTAAGTGTCAGGAGTTTTCAGCTAAATGCAGGAACAAATTTTCTTTGATAGTCTGCTCTGCATCATTAGCTTTGATTAGTGACCAAAGGATTCTGTGAGGAATAACATTATCTAAGGCAAAACTGTTCCGATGTTAATTATACATATTCTGTGTTTATTAATAACAAGCCATCAGGACTGCTGCCTTACTTGGACTGTGACCTGTTGAGAATGCACTCCTTCCAGACTCGGTGAACCATGTGATTGTGAAATTTTGGAGTAATCTTGCCTGATTTCTTTGGACTGTGCACACTGACTGCCCCCTCCTGTACAGCTGAATGGCTGATACTGCTCTGAGAGCATCCACTTTCTCCTGCAATATAAATAAAGCATTGATGTTACAGCTTATCTTAATACTCACATTTGATACTTTTTCCTGAAAAAACCTTTGTCTGCTATACATTAAGAAATCCAGTAATTTCTGTAAACTATTTCAAAGCAAGAGTCAGTTCTTTGAATCAGTAACTCGAGATACAACCACACTGAAAAAATAAATGCATTAGTGTGATGCTATTTCTTTATAATATGCTTGAATTGAAATACCAGGATCAAAACATGCATTGGTGAAATCTTACAGTTGAGATGTACACTAATACAGAACTTCTGCAACAGCTGATCATTAGTGTATACTATTAACATGATACGAGAAGTTCTCAGTAATGCTGTATGATTATCAAAGAGATAACAAATGACGATATTACTTCGACATGTTAATAGCCTGAAAGTTCTGATTTACATTCTGTACTTCATTTCTTTCCATCTGTGCTGCAGAAATGCCACCAGCAGATGTTTCTTTTTCTTTATGAAATGTGGTTTTGTTTTAGAATAACTGAGATCTAAGACTCGTTTTTACACACTCAAACTACAACAGTAGAGGGAGCTTTAGGTTCATTTGGCGTGGTGGCTGAGCAACACTGCTCTGGATGGAGCACTGAGGAAGGATATGCCGCATTTTAACAAGGTCAAATCAGTGTACAGAACACTTTGTCCTCCTGCTTGTCACAATTTAAGAAGCTTTAAGAATGAAAGGCTGAAAGGATTCAGTGCTATACATCACTGCAACTAACAGGCTAATTCTGCTGATCTCGATTAGGTGACTTTCAAAATACAACTAGGAACTGCGGTACAAGCTGCCCAACCCTGTGTCTTTGAGTCTTCATGCCTGTGTATTTTCTTCTCCGGTCAGAGCTCTAAATTTCTTCCATTGGCTTTCACATGTTCTGTAACATTATGAACTGGACAGATGATCAAAAAGAAAAACAAACCACCCAGGTCAAAATTCACAATTAGCAAATCTGGTCTCCACTGGGAGGAGGAACGTGGGTATATAAGCAAACCCAACTCCAACACACGCATGTATATACATGGCATGTGTCAGTAGCAGGAGAGTCACAACTGCCAGGGAACAAAAAAGATGTGATGGAAAGGGGAGGCTAGAAGGCAGGAAAGGATAACCAAGGAGCTAGGAGAGCCTTCAAGTTACATTAGAGTGCACAAACTATTGTTTTCCAAAACTCTGTAACCTGTTTATACTATACAGTACAGCAATGCATGGCATAAGGTGAAACAGAACTTCACAGCAGGCCAAAACATTTTGTACTCACACACTGATTTTTATACATGAAAATCACTGACAGGATTCTGAAACACACACAAATAGGTATGCCATGGAATGGTATAAACCAGAGGACACAACCAGCCCCTCACCAGAGGTCACTTCACAATCCCATCTCTTTCTATACATTAATAATTCCTTACTTTCAGCAGCAATTTGTTCCGTTGTGTACTTGAGACACAATCACAGAAAATATGGTTGACCTGAAAAGATCATCACCCACCTCATCCCCTACTTCAAAGCTGGATCAACATTATCTCGCTAACCTGCTCTTTAAAACACACACAAACACACCCCCAACAAACCCCTAGGAAACCCTCAAGAACCCACCCACCTCTGTGCTAATGGACATGCTGCAACTTCCAACCACTCAGTTTATTCTAATGTGTCATTATCCTTCCTCAGAGCAAGTTATCCCTCATGTTTAGCCTAGTTTTGCTTTGCTCCAGTTTTGGTTCGTTACATGTTGGCTGCAGACAGATTACTCTTTTTCTCCTGCTATGTCTCTGAAGACTATTCCACCATTTCTCCTTCAAATTATTTTCCTCTAGACTAAAGAACCTCAATTCCTCTCATCTTTTCTGTAGGTCCTGTTTGGAACATCTATAATCATTCTCACTGCACTTCTCCCCACTGCACTCTCTCCAATTTGTGTTCAGAACTGGTGACGGTACTACAGGCACATTTTTACTAGTACAGGGCAGGACTGAAGTATCATTCATGTGCCTCAGACTAATCCAGTTTATGTATCCCATTTACTGATTCTGAACTGCATGACATGGTTTTCCACTCCATTTCTCCAACTTTTCAAGGTCTTTTAAAATGGTGCCTGATATAATAGAAAGGAATCCTTTCATTGTTGGCTGAAGAGGCACCCCTCTGATCCTATTTCACGTTGTCCTCAAACAATGGCAGAGATCAAACACAAACTGTGCCTGCCAGACTGAACAATATGAACACTGTTTAGATATTACTAGTTTATAAATATCCCAAAATAGAATCCCCTTGTGATGTTGTACAAGTTTAAGAGGGATCTGAAGAATTTAAAAATACAATAGCACGTTACAATACACATCAGTACTTCATCAGGGATTGTTATTTACAAGTTGATCATCTTGCTTCAGGTATTTATTGAAAAGCTTCTTGCTGATTTTCACTATCAGTTGTATTGGAACAAAAACACTATTCAAAGTGAATTGAAATCTCACATTTTATATTATTAGCAGTAATTACTGCTAAGTAAGACTGACTCTCTCAATGTGACAGAAGTATCTAATAAAGGCTAAGCCAGCTTGCTGGCTCCTTGGACCTCAGTGAGGGTCTAATAAGGATCCTTTAGCCCCATCTGTCCAAGTTCAAGCAGAAGATGCTTGTCCAGTGGTGAGTGGTTTCTAATGTGAGTGGTCAGAAGTTGCCCAGTGGTGAGTGACCTCCAATGACTTTGCTCATGTGACTCAAGTCAGAGAATCTCCTGTGAACTGGCACAGTCAGTTAACAGGCATCTACAAAGCATAAAACATGCCAGTATTTGTGAAATTACTATCAATAAAGGTTACACGGAGAGCATGAGAAAGCTGGGGGTGGAATCTTATCAGTGTATACAAACACTTGACAGGGAGAACAGAGAGAATATAACAGTGGTATCCAGTGAAAGGATAAGAGGTGATGGGCACAAAATGAAATATAGGAAATTCCATTTAAACGTAAGGAAGAACTTTCTCCTGTGAAGGTGGTCAGGCATTGGCACTGGCTGCCCAGAGAGGTTGTGCAGTCTCTGTCCTTAGAGGCACTCAAACCTGACTGGACAACGTGTGAGCAACCTGCTCTACCTGACCCAGCTTGCATAAAACAATCTCCAGAGGCCCCTTCCAGCTTCAACTGTCTTGTAATTCTATTAACAACTGGCAAGCCTGGAAAGAGCAAGTTCAGAAGACAATATACACAAAAAAGTTGTAAACATGGCTTAAAACAGTTTTTGAGAGGGGAAAAAAAGAACTTAATTTCTTTTTTCTACATCATATATTTTCTCTTTTTTTTTCCTAACTACTTCTTATCTCAGAAGTTTGCACTTAAACATTTCACTCCTCTGTTCTTTAGTTCTCATTTGAAATTGCAGCCCTGAATTTGTTACAGCATAACCACACAGACAGCAACTAATCACAGTCTTGTCTGTGTTCCAGGTGATGACAGGTTTTAGATAATTACTGCAATGTCTAAGCGGCAACAGGACATGTATATTCATTTCAACAAAGGATACTAAGGACCTAGTACCTCACAGAGCAAAGCATTTGGGTGGCTTCTGAGATTAGAACTACCATGGATCTTGAAAGGGGTATACTCCATCCAGACAAAACATATAGCTCCCTTGAAAATACCACACATCACTGTTTGCCATTTGTGTATGATGCAGGCCTCATTTGGGAAGCCCAGCTCCTTCCTACCAGTTCCAGTGACTTACACATTTCTTTTGTATGGCCCTTATTTACAAACCAACTGTGATGGGCAAAAAGAGCACTTAACATTTGCAAATTCTCATACCAACAAGAATTCTTAGTTAAGTGCTATATTTCTAGATCTTCACAAAAAGAGAACATACTCCTATATGTTCACTGTACTCTTCGACCACAATGAATCAATACCCTCCTCCCATCCCAATGCAGGAAAACACTAACCCTTCTAATCTACTGCCAGAATCCAGCCTCTCAGGTATTGGCACCACTGCACAAAAATAATGCATCCATAGAAAATGGAATTTACCTGAATTCACAAAGTTTCGTTTAAAGATGTGTCTCCTTCAGGGGTGTTTAAAGCATTCACATTCTTTGAGCAGACCTACAGAAAAAGTCCTCTCCTAACTTTCTCTCTATTGCTTTTCTTTAATCTGCTACTGTTCACACTTACCCTCACTTATCATGAGCTATGCAAAACTGACTCCAGCCTCCTCACTTGCTTACCCATAACAGCCTGCTCTGGAGAAGTGGGTGGAGTAAGTGGCATCCCACAGGTACTAGCAGGATCCTTCATGCTTCCAAGTCCCTGCTGTCCCACATTTATGTGGCCTCCAGTACTGGCAGTATTCTGTGACATGGGAATGTCACTCTGGGAGATGAGAACAAAGGCTGAAGGATATACCATCCTCACACCACCTACAAAGAAAAGGAAAATAAGATCTGAAATATACCTGGTAATGCAGCAGCTCCAGCTACTTCACCCTATTTCCAATGTCAATTAGACAAAACATATTACCTGAAACATAAACAGCTAAGAAATTTCACATACTAATGTACCTATAACCCTCTGTAACCAGCACAGAGCTGAAAAAATGAGCCTGATACTGTGAGTAATAGCATGTGGGATACAGGGAGTACAGAAGCTTGAGGCAAGATAACTAGTCAGATGTTCCAGTGTCAGGAGAGCTACAACAGGATACAGGAAAATTACAATGGCTCTTTCTGGTTAATTAGATTTTGAAGAAAATAACCCTTCAGGCACAATACTGAAACTTACCAACAATGACTTCAACTGCCACAGGGAAATCGTTGTCATACCCCAGCTCCTCTTCCTCTTTCATGCCTTCTTTTTTCTTCAGCACCATAGGATAGAAATACTGCCATTCCTCCATCAACTTCCGAGTTGCTGGGTCTGACATCTTGTACGACTGGCCCGTGAGTGTACCATTTAACCCATAAGGACTCACCAACACTGCAAAATAAGAAACAACAGTCCCTCCAATAGGTTTATTTAAACTATGGATTACTGAGTCTCTACCCCTCCAGCTTGAGTCACTGTTCCATCCACATCCTAGTTAGGGATCTGTCTTCAGGGGAAAGCTACTGCAAAACTGGGTGTGAGTTTAAAGCCACGTTCCAATACAGCCACCCTCACGGAGCTAAACCCACACCTTTTTGCAGTTTAGATTATTAATTTCCACAATGAACTAATCTAATTGTACTGAAATAACAAAGGGATGACCATACGTGGAAGTAATAGAGGCAAATATTCACCGGGAGGAATTTTACCAGGAGCATATGGTGCTTCAGATTTCTCAGCATTAAAAAGTAGAGGTAACAATATATGCAGACAACTACAGTCATGTCAAATCAGGACTTGCTGCTCAACATGTATTTCTATTCATACTCAATTTTGCTTTTAGTCGCATTTGATTTGAGAGAGCAATGAATTTAGCTCACTGAAATCAAACCTTCTATGAACTAAATGTCTGAGCCTCTGTCAAAACTTTGTATCTAGAAACAAACTGTTTTTTAATAAAGCTTCTATAAATTGACATCTCTATAAATGCTCATTTTGTAAGTCTCTGGGTGTATGCTTAATTTTATAAAGATTTCTTCCTTTAATTGCTTTGAAATTTTAATTTCAGTCTGTACTGAAGACAGTGTAACTCAATGACTCAAATATTCTTAAGGTTTTTGTGACACAGAGAATCACATCACAATTATTACATTATGAATTTAATAGGCTGTTAACTGAATTCTGCAAACCCCTCATTTCTTACACTGCCAAACAGTCACAGATACTTCTGAGTTTTTCATTGTTTCACACACACACCTCTTTTAAAAACAGAAGAGTTGTCAATCTCTAAATGAAAAGTACTCCTGAATTAGATAAACTCTGTATGTGCATTCATGCAGCACTGAAGTTCTAGGTCTGAGTCCACTGACCTAGACACCATGTAACAAGGTCAAATAAGCAGGCTCACTTCCTTAAATAGTAAGTCTTTTTAAATAAAACTGATAATTTCTGGTTTATTTATTATATTCATGTACCTTTAAAACCAGTATTAATGAATAGAAAGCTCTGTAAAATTCCCATTCCTACATGGCTGACTCTAGAGCTGAAGTCTGAACATCTTCCCTTATGTCCACAACTTCCTGAACAGAATTTAACCTGTCTGAAGATAACACCACCAGGAGTGAGGACCCTACCATGCATAAGTGAGGTTAAGTACACAGAGCTCCAAATCCAGCTCCCTTACCTTGGAATGGTGATGGTGAGGACTGGGCCATATGGATATGCTCTTCGTTTATCAGGTAGATTGGCTGGTGCTGAGCGATCTCCACGCTTGTGCACACATTGCTTTCCCCATGGAGAAAGAATGTGAAGGCACACGACAAATGTTCACTGAAGAGGGGGAAGAAAAATGAGAAAGACATTCATTAGCATGTTTAATGAACTCACAGAAGATAGTGATTCCACAGCCTTGGAAGACAAATACATGCACTCTTCTGTTTTGTCACTTGTGACTACTATGTACAGGTTCACTGATTGCTAACCATATACAACAGAATGACCAGCCACTAGACAGCTGTTTGACCATGTTGGTAACTACCTGAAAGGTTTGGTTTCCTACATAACAGAGTCATAGAATCCTGGAATGGTCTAGCTTGGAAGGGACCTTAAAGCTCATCCAGTTCCAAGCCCCTGCAACAGGCAGGGACACCTTCCACAAGACCATGTTGCTCTAAGCCCCGTCTAACTTGGCCTTCTCAGTCTCCCCTCTGTCAGGTTAGAGCCATTTGCCCTTGTCCTGTCCCCACAGACCCTTACCCGAAGTCCCTCTCCAGGTTTCCTGTGGGCCCCCTTAAGGTACCTGTTTCAATTAATATGATTACAAATGGGATTTTAACCAGGATTCAAGTAGTAAAAATAGGGCTTTTGAGAAATTCTTCAAAATTCACCCTCAATGAGTACTAGCTGAAAAGAAATAAAAAAGGAATAGGAAAGATTTTTCTCTAACATCTCATGAGAATCTCCATTTAAGAAAACAAAAGCACATGAATATTACAAATAGTTGACAATGGTCTAAACTGAACCATGGATTTGCCACTGACAATCAAACTTAATTTGAAATGAATGGAATTTAAAATGTTCCCACTTCATTCTATCCAGAGAATGACCTCCCTTCATAGCTATTTGTTTAAATATTCCTTGCCACAAAGCCACAAGAAAGAAGAAAACAAAGAACATTCAAACTTTTTATCATCATTTTAATCGAGTACAAATTCACAGAGCTGAAGTGGTAATTCTGCACCCATTTTTCTGTCCAATGTAAGAGCTGGGCATAGTTTCAGAGCTGTTGGCTTTGGCACCAGGCCACCCATAATGTAACCTGGATTGTAAAGACAGCTCTGAGCTACCCTCACCAAAAAGAGAACACACAGGCAACTCTAACAACTGCACTTCAGTACTGAAGTCAACCAGCTGCTCTGCTACTGTCAGCTAGTTATGAACAAAGGCACTGGTGGGCTAGCATAGGAAACTGGTTTAATCTCACTGAGTTTCTGACTGATTCTATGCACTGTGTAGAACAACTTTGTGTCCTGCACTACAAGTTACTCTTCTGTGAGCCCCAAATACTACCACAAAAACTAAACATAACGGTCAGCTGAGGAAAATACAGAGAGAGAAGCATACTTATAGGGTAGGTAACCACCTAACCTCTTTGGTGCCATGACTCCAACAGGGACATGGGACACACTGGATCACAGTCTGCCCTGGGTAAATCAGTATGTCACAGGGATTTCTATGCAGCTGCCTTGCCCCAAAGAAAATCAAAGCAATTTGTCTAAAAATTACATAAGTTGAACAATAGATTTCTGCACATACAAGAAATACAAAAATAAAAGCAAAGCCCAATTGTTTTATCAAACCCCATTAGTTTCCTTACAGAGGATGACAGCCTTTAATATAAAAGAATGTCTTAGTAAATAAAAAAGCATGAGAAATGTGTCTAAAATCAAGCAGGGATAATCTCTCTAAAGGGTTCAGCACAGAGCAGGTCAGCCTTTCTGAAGCATTTAGTACCATTTCTGAACCATTTCTGAAGCTATTAGCAAAGTAGGCATTTGCAACTCATGTTTTTAGGATGTCACCCGGAAATCCTCCAGGGTCTGCAAGGGTTTGACTGTGAGCATCGCACTTGCTTCTATTGACCTGACTCAAAAGCAAGCCACCTGGGACGACCCAAGTCTCATTCAGGTCTCTTGCAAAGTGGCCTGGTATGAACAAATCACACCCAATCTTATGCAACATTCACAAGTACCCATAAACACTGTGAGAGTAAGAAAGAGACAAAATCATTGTTTAAAAGAGAAAGGTGAATTTGGTTTTGCAGGGAATGGAATGCACTTCACCGACTTTACCAACTGAGAATCAGCTAACACCAAAATTAAGCATTAAGTTTGGAACAGTAAATGTATTTACAACTAGTTACAGGCAAAAAGATATACAAATACAGTACTGGCCCGTTTTACTTTCCTGCAAATATGACAGATTAAAGAATAACAGCAATGACTATTATTACTCATGAACAACAATACTTTGTTAGGGAAAGAGGGATCTTTTCTAGCACTGGATCCAAAGCAAATCATGCTCAGCTATAGAAAGAGAACCAAAGGATGTCAGTCACTTAATCAACTCTTTTGCTTCAGAGCACAGGTACCAAGTCCACACAGTACAACAAGCAAACCCTGCCCTGCCCCAGGCCTTGTCCACCATCCAGCCAAGAGAAGAAGCAGCTACACAGCCTTTATACTGCCTCTGGTGCCAGAGCCACTGTTCTGAGCTCAGCATTCAAGACCAAAAATAATCAAGATCAAGGCCTGGAGACTTCCTGCATTCCCAACAGGCTTCTGGCAGATTCCCAGTAAAATGTTTACTCTACTAACAAGCAAATAGCATCAGCACACTGGGTGATGTATTCTACTCAGGCATGTACATCCCAGGCTCCTGACATTCCTGTCTTTAGTCCATTTCACACAATTCCTGAAATACCAAGCTGCAGAAATCATTCTTGCTCCAAATAGGAGCCAGATCTCTCAGTATAGTTCAAGTAGAAGAAAACTCACTGAGCTAAAGCCAGTCAGCCTGCAGGAGCAGACTGAGCACCGAGGCTTTACTTTTAATAGGCACTTAGCTCTAACTCTGCAGCAAGACCTACATACTTCAAAGCAAAGCTCCAAAATATAGGAATTGTTCAGGTCCTCACTAGAGCCTTCCAATAGGGTTTTTATCAGCATCCAGTTTTCTTAAGAGACCTACGACTCCGTGCTACCAATGGCCACATGAAAAGCTAAACACAAAATTCAGATCAGGCTGGAGCTTCTAAAATGCACTGTCTTCAGACTGTTCTTTTTATTATCTTATTTAAATTTCTTTCAACCTAGTTCAAACCCTGAAGCTGTCAGGCTTTTGTGTAGCCACTCCACTCTCTCTTCAGGCTGTTAAACTTCCCCATTGCTGTACTCTTTCTTATCTCTCTGAAATCAAACTCTCAGAAATCACCAGAGAGGCATGTGAAATGGCTTCCAAACTACTTCCACTGCTCTACAAAGGGAAAACACTCAGCCACATACCCATGAACTTAGCATGACATGCACTACAGATGGATTAATTTAGCTACCTATCATTTAGGGCTTGAGGCTTTTAGTCTTTTCCTTTGCTTGGTTTTTGTCTCAAGCATACACACAGTGCCACCAGAGACAGTGGCAGCTGCAAGCAGTTTTCCATCAGGAAATGTGAACACAAACTTAAGTAAAACCTATTATTTTAATCTTATTTTATAACTCTCTTTTCATCCTGTTGTATACCTCTTGTATTTATACTACACAGGCATTCGTGTCTGTTTATAGAGGTACCTTTTCAGAACCCTTTCTTTCCATTACAGGTGACTGATGGATGTCACCTTCCCAAATGGAATATATAGAGAACATATGTTATTTCCAACTACAGCCAAGGCCAAGGTCTGGAAAATGCTGAACACTCCTGAGCCAGCAGAACACTTGAGCATACACTTTCATAAATATTTCCACTATATCACTGAGACTTTTGTGCTAAAACTGAAAGAATTAATTACATGAAAGGCTTTATTAATAGAAATACAAAGAAAAACACAAAATCACTCCTGAAATACACAGTGACAAATATCCTGTGCTATTTCCCTTCATTCTATTTTAAATGTGTTCTTGGTGTTTAGGTCCCTATGTTTTACAAGGAAGGGAACTGATAAGGAAAAGAAATAGCCAATGTCATAGTCTCTTTTGTGACTAAAGCTGAGATCTGTGTCCTTCTCCTAAGTATTGCAGGTATTGGGGTTTTTGCCCATAAAACACAAAAATCCTCAAATAAAGAGTATTTACTTTAATCAAACCTTTGGCTTGGCACCTGATCACTTGCAACTGACAACAAATGTCTTTCAAATGTCTCCTCTGGGGTCTTCATTACCTTCAATCACCTTTGAGATGCCTAAAAATGCAGCTGAACACCTTGTCAATGTAATGTCTAGCACCTCCCATAACTTTTATGAACACCAATCCCTCAGTTACTATAAATGACTTAAAAGAAATAACATTACATTAAATTTACTTACCTATAAAAATCAGATGAGGGTTATGAAAACAGGACCATGTGTAAACTGTACAACACTGGTAGAGAAAGGAGAACATCTGATGGATCCATGTATTTATTCCCTTTGTTAGTAGCTTTATACAAATACCTAATGGAAGCTGCACTAGCCTGCATGCAAGCTGAAGAGATGATTTCCACACAAATAATGCAATTCACAACTGAGATTTGAATGCATGTACTAAATGTGTGCCTGTGTCAAGGTGCAGTAAAACTGTACCTTGAAAAAGATTCCAAAATACCTCCTTTTGGGTAATAAATATGCAAATCAGGAAAACAGTAATTTAAAAATGCCAATAATAATTACTGTGGGATGGGGAGAAGGCACAAAAAAAGAAATACAGAATGAATTGGAGCAGCATCACTGACTGGTTTCTGTATTAGAGGGATAGTCCAAAATTAAGTTTATGATATGAATTTTCTCATTATTATTTTACTGCTTTTAAATCACTCATTGAAAAGTACTTTTATACTCTGAGAAGCACTTGCTGCTCTGCAGTGTGCAGTTTCTAAGCTGGGTTTCATCCCAAACATTGCAACCAACTCACACACCCAGAAAAGTGCAATGCAAACAGTACTGACACTAAATGTTACTTAGAAGAAACTGGGGAGAACTTGAAAATTCCATACTTGTAACATTCATCCTGGTTTTAGAACGATTTCAAGGATGGTTTAATACTTATTTAAATACTTATTTCTCTATAGAGGAGCTTGAGATCCCTTGCTCTGCCACCAGGCTGCTGGCATCTCTCCTTTAAAGCAGTTGCCCATAAAGCCACCGACTGAGTACAATTAATTCTATTTTATGACCAATACATTGGATTGCTGCTCTTATCCCCCTGAAAATTAGGGTTGGGATCTGAAAGCCCCCAACTCACTTACCTTGAAACACCTTTGTCAAGTCTGATCTCAGAAAGAGGCAGCAATAAGCCACATGCATTAGGATAACCGTCATGCCAATGACACTGATCACTTAACAGACTGTAACAGAGAGGGCATGAAAAGCCTCTGCACAGATTAGGAACATAAGAATAAGTGAAAGCATAATAATGTCCTTTAAATTTGTCTAAAGCCCCAGGTCAGCTCTCAGCAGGTCACAGGGGTGGTCTGGACAGAGGATGGCAGCACCTGGACACACCTACAGCCTATGACCCTCTTGAAGAGGTGAAAGTAAATTCACAGCCCAACATGAAAACTGCCTCTTTTTAAAGCACCTGGAAATAAACATCCTCCATGAAGCTTGAATTTGAAAAGCTCCCACAACAACCAAAGGCTGGATGCAATGGGAGGAGAGAAGAACTTTCTGCTTTGATTTTACAGAAGTCAGACCCTCTGCTCCAACACAGTGACCTAGCCATTTTCCTTAGAGAAATGTTGCACCCTCCTCATGCCCAGATCTCCACTACTTTTCTCTAGGACATAAGATGGTCCAATTAGGAACTACAGGGACCTGCCAGGCAGCTGTGTTAGCAGAAAAAGCTTCTTCACATGTATCAAGAGAGCAGAAGAGGACCTGGAAACTCAGACTTCAGCAGCAGCAGCAAACAAAAAACACCGGGACACATTCTTCTGGTCTTTAGGGGAAATACCACGTTCATATCAATCACACAACGGTTTGGGTTGGAAGGGACCTTCAAGCTCCTCCACCTCCAACCCCTGCCATGGGCAGGGACCCCTTCCACTGGAGCAGCTTGCTCCAAGC
>JBAFWW010042374.1:25296-40559 GCA_036873685.1 Agapornis canus
GGGGGGGGGAAAGGTGCAGTTTGCCCTGATCTTCAAACCAGCCTCACCAGTTAAATAGTGAGAGGGAATTTAAATGGAAGGAAAAGCTGAACTCCATAAACTCTACATGTAAGTTTTTATAAAGTAGCCATAACTCCATGTATTGATGGAGCATTTAAATCGCACAAGGCTCACAGAATTTTCCTGAAAACCCCCAAGACTTCATTATTTCTAACAGGTCACTGAGATTTGGCAGGATTTTCCTCAAGGTCAGAAACATTCTCTTCATGCTTTCACTTAAATACTGTTAAATTCTGACTGAATTACAGGGTGAGGAAAAGAATAAATAACCACTTCCCCATCCTGGTTCCTCCTCCCCCTTCCTGGCAACTTGAAAGCTAGCCAAAACCATTAAAACTCAAGCCCATGCTATTGCCATTACCATCCTGTTCCTGAAGAATCCAGAAACAGGGAAAACACAGGTGTTACCAGTCAATGTTGGAGAAGGGAAATGAGTTAGACCGCAATCACATCCGAATCCCTCAGTATAGTCTGCAGCTTCAGGATCCCAAGTGTTTTGAGTCTAGCCTACAGAAAATGTCTCATACCATAACTGATAAAATGGAACTAACAGAAAAGGAGTTAAAACATCCATTCCTCTATTGGGTTGGTTAAGCTTCTCCATTCTGGAAGCCACATGAAGCAAGTGTCTGAATCCTTAAGGAATAGCTGGTGTGTTATGCTTTATCCTGTTGTGACTTGCTGTTTCACTGGAGCTTGGAATAAGCAAGGCAGCCAGACAATATTTTCCTTTGTTGGCAGCTCAGAATTCCTGGAATGGTTCAGGAATCACTCCTGCACATCTTCCCAGCACCTTTATTACCATGGAAAACAAAGTGCTGTGGTAAAAAGCAGGCAACTAGAAAAAAACCTGCATGGAATGACTGAAGATGATCCCAATCAAGGAATTCTAACACAACATCAGCAGAAGTCTCTGTTTCCTCTTCAAACTTTGGTCTCTGTGTGGGCACATCTTTCCCTCTGTGGCGTGGACAATTATTTCATGCAATGTGCAGCCTCACCCAGGACTCAGTCTCTTCTCCAGAGCTGCCTATCAACCCTATGCTGCCTGGATCCACAACATCTCACAGTTATAGCTTATGCTCTAACCTCATACCTCTCTGCTCCAAAGGAAAGGGAACTTCTTGGTAGAACTGCTCTTTTTTTCACCCCTGGCATCTGCAGACAGGCAGAGTCTCCACAATATTGTGTTTATGTGCCCTAGGAAGGGGGCAGTCGCTTCCTTTTGAAAGGATTCTGGTAAATGGTGGGGTTGTTCACAAGTGTGATTGCCATCAGGAAACACGAGAAGGTTTTTGAAGATGCGAGTACAATAGGGCTGCATAATCCTAATGCTGTTCCCACAGAGATGTCAGACTCCCATCACATACTTAAGTAGCTGTCTGCTCATAGACTTTTATCAAGCTCCTTTGTTTTACCACAATCAACCACTGCATGAGATACACTCAACTGCTCTAGAAAAGGGACACAGAAACATGTATGAGCAGAAGAGCAAAGTCAGAGCAAAGGCTATAAATTGTTGTCTTTTGTGTGGGGCAAATTGGTAATACAAGATTGAAAATGAATGAAAGGAGTAAAGAACATGCAAATTATTTCACTTTTTCCTCCAGGGCATATGATTTCCTCAATAGGCAGGTTACCCACCCCACACAAGCCTCCTTTGTCAATGCTTAGTGACCTGTTAAAACATTCCACTGTAAAATGAGACTGTTTTCAGGTGTTACAGAAGGTCTCGAAACTTGGATACACCATTATTTACAGGCAGCCATAGATACCTTGCAAAGAAAAGAAACTACCAGGTTCCTTTATTCTGTCTTAAGAACTTTGCTGACCTTACTGTCATCAGATGACAGACCTGACCTATGGACATGTCCATGTATCAAGAGAATAGTAAAAAGGTTAAGTCCACACTTGCACTTCAATTCATAATTTAAGCCTAAAATATAGGAGACAATTGCTTGCACAAAACTGGCACAGAATGAAGGCACACAATGTTGTTTAAAAATACCTGCAAATTCACTCTATTATCAACCTGAGAGGGAAATGGAGCAGTTCTGTGCTGCGGACATCACAGTCTGTATCTTTACTACTTACACCCTGCTACTTATAGCAACGGCTACAGTGTTACTCTACACAGTCACTAACTAGCAATAGGGTGTATCACATCCCAAACAACCTGGACCATAAGCCATGTCTTACCTCAACCATACTCCATGTCAGTCCTGTTGACCCAACTCCGAACCACCAGAAGCAGCAGTTTTAAGTTATTAAATGTTCTTCTGTTCCTACCATCATCAACACAGTCTGGCAAGAATTGCTCAGACTTCAAAAAGAGAACAAAAAAGCCCCATCCTCAACACACCCCTCCTGAATTCTCAAGAGGCACTAACAAGAGGTACTTCAGTAGCCTGTAAGGATCAAAGTCCCCACCTTTCTTACACATTTGGTAGGCAATTTTTTCCCCTCTTGAAGTCACTGTTAGTTAAGACAAGCTTTCAGAGACAAAATAAAAGCTTCCCTGGAATAGAGAGTTCTAGGCAGTCCTTGTGTAATAACTAAGTGTAAAATTAATGTTCAGTGTTTGGTTCTTTGCTACCCCGCTCAATAATACTCAAGTGACAGAAGTTGTGAACATTTTATGTTTAGACAACCAGCAACTTGCAAGGAGTATCAGTAATAGACAATGTGTCTCTGTCAGTGTGTGTGCATCACACAGATTTCTAACACTACATTAAAAGCTACACATTCGTACTTCACATGAATCTAACTTTCAGCAAGTATCCACTTCAAGGAAGAAACAGTGCAGCAATAAACATGAAATTGTATGTTTGTGAAAACATATTTACACATTCATACCTAAGAATCATGTCTGTCCCACCAGCAGTGAGTTTTTAAGTGAGACCGGCACCCAAGATCCTGCCTGACTGCTGTTGCTTCATCCCAGCAAAAGTACTGCTTGAGTTCAAGAGGTTGGCAGCGGTGCAATGGCCAGCAACTGCCAACTCCATGTTGTACATATCCCTCTGCAAGGCAGTTTTAGTATTTAGTGATGGAACATGACATCATTCTTTGTATTTCAATCACACAACTTGTCCTCCACCAAGCTGAGAGGCAAGCTGCTCTTTCTGGTGCTCCTGAGAATATCTTGAAGAGTTAAGAGAATTAGAAACAGCTCATCTCATTCAAGGTATCTAGATGGCTCTTCCAACCCATTTCACCAGCTTCCTCTCGGGGAAAACAAACAAGCAAACAATCCAAATCATACACACAAACAAACCCCAAACACCAAGAAAATAAAGTACAGATACTTTAGCAGAAAAAGCATGGAACACTTAGATTATTTTCACAGAATCCTAGAATGGTTTAGGTTGGAATGGACCTTAAAGCTCATCCAGTTCCAAACCCCTGCCATGGGCAGGGGCACCTTCTACTAGAGCAGCTTGCTCCAAGCCCCGTCCAACCTGGCCTTGAACACTGCCAGGGATGACGTAGGCATTTTCAGGTGTAAAAACCCTAATGAAATATAGCCACCACTCCAAAACACTTGCTGGCATAAAGAATAAAGCTCTAATCCTTTCTGCTCCTCCCAGCCATAACTACCTTGACAAAAGCCCTACTGGAGATGGATCTGTATGACCCGAGAGTTATCTTTTGCCTTTATGATTATTTGAGAACTGCTTTAAACCCTTGAATACAATAATTCTTGAAAATTTAAGCCAAACCAGCATTAGGTTGGGTGGTTCATTTCTTCACAAACTCCTAAATAGAGAAAGATTTTTCAGTAGTCCAAGCAGTTAAGTAGCTGCAGCCAACACTTAGAAGGGGGAATGGTGAGGTGCAAGTATTGAAACCCCATCTCTGCCATTACACATTTATATTGACTGCTGAAAACAAGGCACTCATATTCATCTTTGAAACACCTGCCTGTAAAAGTATACATATAATCACTGGATAGAATACATGTGAACTGTCAGAATAAGGTCACCTAAGTGAAAAGCCAAACATGTAACTAGCTGTAAAATACCAGGTCTGTCTGGTTTTGAGGAGGAGAGTAACATCTCTCTGCAGTACAAAATCACTGGAGGAAGACATGTAATGGTTTAAAAGAATGATCAGTATGGGCAAAACTGGCAATGACAGTGCCCTGCTGCAACAAACAGCTACTATTGTATCTAGCTACTGATGCCCACATATGGACTAGTGCAGCATACACATACAATTGTTGCCAAAGAATTGATTGAACCATATGAAACTAATTACAGCCTGGATTCCATACGGCTTTATTTTTATTTAGGCAAACAATACCAAGATTCTTAAAGTACCTAAAAACATGTTTCTCATGAGAACTCTGTAGTTAACTCTGTTTTTCCTCACAATTTGTTCTTCTATAACATAACAAAGGCTGATAGTAAGTAGCACAATTCCAATCCAAGCTAGCCCTAGAATTTCCATTTCTAATCCTCTCTTTAGAAAGCAGAAAGGATTTCAATTTTCCTGCAGCCATGGGAATTCAAGAGAGCAGAAGGAAACCAAAAATCCCAAACCATTGAACAAATCACTTCAGATGGATGCCAAATTGTATTTCATGTGGAGGTTCAAAAAAAAAAAATCCAAACCAAAACCAAATCAACCCAAACCAAACCAAACCAATACAATAAAATAAAATAAAATAAAACCAAACCAAACCAAACCAAAAAACCTAGGAAAATTATTTAGACACAAAACAGAGTCTGGTTTTGCACAAACTCTGCAGATTTAATACCAAGGCAAGACACTGCTGTCAAATGGCTCCAGCAGGTTCTGTCTGCCCTCTGTTAGGATCAATGCATGAGTTGAGTGCAAGGGAAGACTTCCTTCAGGGTTGAAAGGGTAATTTAGTTTCTATGGTCCATTAATTTCTTGGCTTCTTTCCCCAGTCTGCTCATCAGTGTGAAGTGCAGTGATGAGTTTCAGAACATGGAACTTGAAACAGCAGCTACAGAATTCCTTCACACAATGACTGCAAAACATCTTACAGAATTCATGGAGCTTTGGAAACTCCTGACCTAGAATTCATACTGGTGTCTTGCATCAGGAGCCATTTCTACCTTTCAGACTGACACAAAGTCAGTTAATTACATTATCTATGGCTTATTTATCAGCATTTAAACCAACAGCCTCCACAGAGCCAAATGAGTTTAGCTTCAGCTGAATTAGTAACAGATGGAGAAGATACATTACCCTCAGTCACAAGGTTAAACAGATAATTATGAACAAACACAAGTCTTCGATATTATCTGATCTTATTAATGTTGCATGGGCACAGAGTAACACGTAGCTGAGTTCAGGAGGAAGGAGAATAATTTAGGTCACTTGAAGAAACTCATTTCTTTATTATTTCTTTCCTTCTAGAGGCACAGACTGCAACCATTGAGGTGAAGAACCCAAATTTGGCACCAGGAAGGCACATATAAACCATAATGAGTTCTAGACTCCTAGAAAGCTACTGCTCCACAGTAGTATTTAGCTTGGTGTAAATGCTAACATGATTGGACCCTTTTCTGCCAGAGGGCAGGATGAAAACAAGGCTTACATTTACTTCTGTTAGCCTACGTAAGACAACTTTCTACTACACCTTTACAGTCTCTGTCAGTAACACAAATAAAAGCCAACCCTTGTCACATGGAATTAAGTGGCCTGGGTTGAAAAAGGATAGCAACAGAAAAGTGTTAGGAATAGTCAGAAAAAGATTTAGGGTTACCCTCCATGCATTCCCACCCTGTAGCTCAGAGCAGAATCATTCCTTTTTTAAACCAGCAGCAAAAAATATGGTATGAACCTGAATAATGAGTAATTCTTCTGTTAGTTTCCACTTTCAATCTCAATATTTTAAGCAGAATCTCCTCAGAATAAAGGAAAATTTTAAGTAAAACCAGGCACAGTTAAAATTAAGTAGAATTCAACCACTTCCTGGAATTTGGCTGCCTTCATTGACAACACTTGACAGGAGAATATAAACTTCACTAATTCCTGCAATCTGAGATGACTACACCAGAACTTCCTGCCAGACACACCATTCCTAACCCCTGGTAGCACTTGGGTGGGTTGCAAGGCCTGCCACCCCACTCCAGAGGAAAAGGTCCTGCTCCCAGCAGTGGAATGGGATGGTGACTGTTGTTCCATGCAGGCGAGTTTTCTGGAGCAAGCTCCTCCTGAGAGAAGGGGAAAGAATTCTAGCAACAGATACACCTTGTCAGAATCCAGCACAAAATCCATTTCATCACTAACTGAATCAAGCAGCTCCAGCTGTTGAGTACAGCACTATTTCACATTGTTGCCTTCCACACAGTGAGCTACTAAACATATCAAGAATGAGCCAGTAAAGGCTACAGTGTACTACAAAGAAAGAATAAGTCCTTGCCTTGTTCTTGTTAGTTTTGTTTGTCTTCCAGTTTGCAGCTTAACAAATATGGGCAAATTATTACTGATCCCAGCAAGTCTTATGCTTGAAGGGGTCAGATGGCCATCTCTTAGAGATCAGCTCCAGATTCCGGTTGTTCTACACTGCTTCAGCCATTTCCTCTTGTGTTATCTCAGCCTTCACCAGTAAGGTGGATGCTGTGTTTTGATTAATTACCCTACCACTGTGGGATTTTGATACACTAATTCTACAGCATACCTTCTTCTGAAGATGCAGGTATATAATATGAACTCTGCATCAGAATGATTTCCTTGGCAAAATATGAGACTACCTGCATTCCTTTCTTACTTTCAACAACAAACACTCTCCCACTATTGAAATGTTAGCTCTGCTAACACTTTTCAGCCATTTGCAACATTAGCACAATGGTACTGCTGGGAGACAAAATTTTAATCAAGAAGGTTTTGTTAAGATGCTTAAAATGCTACTCTGAAGACTGGGTCAGAGCAAGTGGAAACAAGAAAAATCTAAATATTGGCTTAAATTCTTAAATTACCTGGCCAAAAAATGCACATTTAAAATTAAGGTCCTAAAAATATGACTATATTTTCAATGTGCTTCTTGAAAGACAAGCTATGCTGCATGCATTCCGCCAATATAATAATCCCACAAAATCAAATCTTAATTAGAATAAAGAAATAACACAACAGTGACGAAGAAATTCAGGTTAGATATAGACAAAAAATCCTTTACTGTGAGGGTGGTGAGGCACTGGCACAGACTGCCTGGAGAAGTGGTAAATGCTCCACCCCTGGCAGTGTTCAAGGCCGGGCTGGACAGAGCCCTGGGCAAGGGTGAGGCATCCCTGCCCATGGTAGGGGGTTGGAATCGGATGAGCTTTAAGGTCCCTTCCAACCCAATCCATTCTATGATATTTCTAAACTTTCACACAGAGATATATATACACTTATGTATTACCACCTCAAATAATCACCTGTACAAAATCTAAAGGTCAGAGGGAGGAGGGACAAAGGAAGCAAACAACCTTCATCTTGTAAGTACAGCCAAACACACCTTGTATGTCAGAACCTAATGTTATCTTGGGAAAGTTTTAATATTGTGTAGGTAAATGACTGGTAATACAATTAGCAAATTAATCATAAAACCATGTCAATAATAACCATCTAGCATAAGACAGTATAACATGAGTACGTAACATGAATACACAATTTCATCCAGTTGGAAACAAGTGACCTTTAAGGTCCTTTCCAACCCAACCCATTCTATGATTGAATGGTAATTCCTGGGTTTATGTGTTTTGGCACATACAGAGGGGTTTTATTAATACACATTCAGGACTGCTGAACTGCTTTGCAAGTGGAAAGTCCAGGAGTGAATTAGGCAGCTTATATGCTGGTTAAGTCTTTACGGTGTATTATACAATCTTATATTCCAAACATAGCTAATACCTACTTCAGGAAGTAGTCCAAAGAAGTTGCTCAATTTAAAATGGAGATTTTGATTCCATGCTCAGATCAGAAAGCTGAACTATAACTGGCAGGCTATTTGGTTGGGTAAAGAATCTCTTTGAAGCTGCTCATGAGTTTGGAATGTACAAATGAAGACTGTATCCTAATGCAGCCAGACAAGGAAGTCAGGACATAACTTAAAACAATCATGTGGTTACAATGGCTTCAATGGAATGTGAGATTCTCAAATTCTGTGCAGCTCAAGTGTTTTTAAAATAAGAACTTGCAGTAATCAAACTGCAGATAAAGGAATCAGAGCACTGTTAAATGAGCACACATCATATACAACACTTCTATGATGTTGTAACTGAAATATTGAAAATGTATTTCTCATCTCATTATTAGCCTGGTTCGGGCACTTCTGCTTTCTACACCACGGATGTCTGCTGCTTATGCTCCCAGTGAGAAACTCACCCACAAACCCCTGTTTCCTCACCATTACTCTCAGTAGTTTATTTTCTTTGTCGTTACTCATAAGGCTTACCTCATGATAAGTCGAACCTGTATTAACATGGTTTTATTTGTGAGTAACTAATTTGAAAGAAAGCTAACTAAACAGTGGTTAAGTATTCCTTTGCTCTGTGATTTTACTTCTTAGTATGATTTTGGGGTTTGTTTGGCTGGTTAGGTAACTTTGAATTCTAGGGCATTCCAGTATAGTAGGCCCATGGCTGTGATTTTCCAGAACCAACATATATAAAAGTAATTCAGTTCTTCAGACGTACTTTTATGAGGTGTGATACGTAATCCCAGTGGAACTGTTCGCATGCAGAATTAACTAGTAGTGAAGTGTTTACCACATATTGATCTGTAAGCAATACCATTTGGCTTAGGAAATTCAAATTAAGTCAAACTGCTGTTAAAGAAAGAAGTCTATATAAAAAAGCATTTATTCAACTATAAAAGAGCAGCTCTCCATATGCATTTCAGGTTTTCACTAAAAACACCTGAAAATTGTTTTCCAGACAAAAAAAAACCCAACCAACCCTAGTTAAAAAGAACAGTGGCAACACAGATCTACCTATAGGTGTGTAAAGATGATGTAATGTGGGTGCGTATGTTGTAATGGACCTACAACCAGAGTGTGGGCAACTGTAGGCACCACTTTTGTACCATTTTTACACTTTATTTTTGTATAAGGAGCCTTTAAACTAATAAACAAACAAAGCAACAAACCCAAGGGGTTCTTAAAAAGATAATCACATGCAGATGTGTCATCTGTATTACAGCAGAAACTTTCATGTAATTTTCTCAGTGCCATTCTTTGCTACATAAAAGGCCATCCAGTAGCTAGAAAAGCCATTATCATAGGAATTCCCTTCTACTTCATTGACAACACAGATAAAAGCTTCTCAGACGGGGTCAGGTTTGCATGGTCAGCAAAAAAAAAGAAAGCAAAACCAGTTTTCCACTCCCACTTCTCCAGGGAAGGCTGAATATTAGGCTATTAGGTAGGTAGATACATTATTTTACAGCTAGCAAAGCCCTAGGGTAATAAAGAATGAGTGCAACTGCCACAGGCAGCTTTACAGGAAATTGTGTGAAACAATGACAGATGCTCCAGAATTGTTTCAAAACAAAGCAAGGCAGGAAGAGCAGTGTGTCACCTGAGGGCCTGCTCACGAACTGTACTTCCCAGCATGCTGACAGAACCTATGTGCCTGTATTCGGAGATGATGTGCACACACAGAGCCATACGAATGCGAAGCTAATTCGTTCTGTCCACGACTAAATAGTTTAACAAATACGTATTTTAATTGCCATTCTCGAAAGCAGATGGAAAAATCTTCCACATTTAACAGAAACTGCTGGGGACTGACAGGAGTAAGTGACAAAATGAAAGCTTTCATATAAAACTTTCCCATAAAAGGCTGAAGTCCTTCAAAAAACACTCAGGCACTTAAAATACTAAATCTCAGAACCTTCAATTTGATTTAATGTTCTTTACTCACTTCTGAACACAGGACTTACGTCACTAACTAACTTCAGAGCTGAATTTTGACAGTAACTGGTTTCTCTAAGTCAGAAAAAAGACACCAAGCAGGATCTTCAAGCAATAAATGCCAAACTCCAACTGAAATGAACGTGAAGGAGGTGCCTAAACATGTCTGAAAACCCTACAAGTAGCTACCTGCATGTTAAATCACACATATGCTATTAACTGCCCCCCAAAACAAGTTCCTCAAGATTTTTAAGTACAATGGAAAATTATCTTACAGACTGCAGCAGAGTAGAAGAGAGAGGAGCATTTACACAGCTCAGCTGGCAATCTGCTCGCCTTTGGCAGCATGACATTGATCTTCTTATTCTGCAGTGCCATCTGACTGTTTAACAAATAAGGCTGGCTCTCTCTGATCTCCTAGTCATTTTGTGTGTGTAACTAACCACACCATTTTCTTGCTTAATAGATGTTTACATTTCCAGCATACTTCTGGCTATCAAACTGCTTTAATCTATTTGCTTTAATACGTTACCACCACAGTATGCAAAAATTCATTTGCCTGGCTTTTAGAAAGACCTTTATAAAAAGTAATGATTTTTAAAAGCTAATAGTAAAATCACATCCCTAAATTCACCTTAGTACTGTTCAAAACAAAGGAGTGGCATTTCAGTAAAGTATATGTCTGCAAAGTGTAAAGACAGGTGGAATCACTGTAACATTGCCAAGTGCGTAAGCACTGGATTTCCATTGTGATTCTAATTGTTTGTTAACATTTATAGAACTATTTTTAAAAGACTGTGGTCCATATCAGTCCCCCAGATTACAAACTTTGCCACTGAAATATTACTGAACAAGCTCTGAAACTTTCAGAACAAGAAACAACCGTATCTCAAAACCTCTTGTAACAGGATGCAGTAAAGAAAGAACAATAGGCCCCTGGCTGCAAACATGTTCTGAGTTTCATTTCTTGAGTTTGGCATCAAGGAAAGTGTATGCTCAGCTTTATTAAAGCTGTCCACACCAAAACAGAAGCAGAAAAACAAAAGCCCAACTCCAAGTAGTAGACAGATCCCGCAAGTGTGTAAGCAGCATAAAGCATGCTGTCAGAAAGCAGAAAGGTACTAGGAGAGTCTAAAATAAAGCAATGCTATTTTTAATGTTTTGTTGCTGTTGACTGCACTGCACCAGAAATAGATTCTAAACTAAGTATGGAGGTTTGGGGAAGAGTTTCTTGGGCCATCTGTTCTCCAGGAGGGTTGGATTTGTTCTGTAATACCACATAAATGACAAAGCTGCAGTATACGAGGCTGTTCTTGAATACGTAATCGAAAGAACTTTCATCAAAAACTATGCCAAAACCCAAAGTCAGTCCAGTCTCAAAAGAGCAGTTTACAGTTTTTAACTTGAACAAAACAAGTCCACCAAACTAATACTCTTATTCCCACATCTGTTAGGGCAGTGTATTGTAAAAGGACTGACTAGTTTATTTTTCAACTCAGAATCATCTCCACTCACACAAAGCAATCATTAAATTTAGAACATTAAATAGATTTTTCTCTTTATACTCTTCAACTAGTCATCTACATCCAAAATGAATCTTCAAAGATCATAAATGCCACAGAAAGGGGAAATGAGAGTATGGCTGAAATTACCAGTGTTTGTGTGGCATGACTGAATGTAGCCTTAAGAAAAATGAAGCACAACAGAAAATTCGGCTATTTATTACTTGAAGCTATACTGCTTTATGTCATTCACTAGAATAGAAGAGAGGTTTAGTCCCATTAACGGTATTGGTGTTATGTCCTGTAAATAAAATTGTGATACCCAGGGTGGGGGAACGAGTAATTACAGCCAGTGGAGAACAGAATTTCTCAATCAACAGTTTTACAGTATTTAATTCCTTCATTTAAAAGATTCTTTTCTATGGTGACTTCTACCCAGAAGATATTTATTTCTCAATTGATTTTTATAATTAATAAAGATCCTGCAGGTTTGGATTAAACTGCATCCAACAGGTCTGTGGGGGTAGTTTACACACTGCTCCAGCTCAGTTTAATTAGTTCTTTCAGTTTTCTCATTTATACAAACACTACAACTACTTAAGTGCCTCTCCTGAGATCACTCAGCCTCCTCTGATTTCTTCCCAGTGTTGAGACAGTTCTTGACTTAACTTCGCATTAAGAAGAAATATCACCATTATTAAGGCTAAATAATGACATTGAGAGGAAGAGGGTGAAGAGCACGATAGCAAATTCTGCTACTTCTCTGATACTGAAAACACATGAAAACCAGAACTCAAGGCAAAGAACTGCAGTGCAACTCCACAAAAGTTAGTGGCCAGATGAGGAGAAAAACCCAATCAACAAAACTCACAAATGAAATTTAGTATGGATAAACCTACAGAAAAGGTGCAGGAGGATAAAGAGAAAACAAACAAATCATACTTGTTGGTTAGGAATTCTGGCTTTGTGCACGGTATTACTGGCCAGGAAAGAAGTTCTTGAAACTAGAGTTAGCATTTCTACAGAGGTACACCAGTTCAGAAATAACCAAAAAAATCCCAAACAGAAACCACAGCGATGTTCAGAATTTGGAAAGGGATGAAGAACAGAAGATATGATTGCAACAGTCTAGAAATACATGAAGTATTTGCATATAACCAGGTGCTATTCTGAATCTCCTCCATCTCAAGCGATGATGGTAGAAGGAAGAGATGTACAAGGAGGTAAGAGGAAAGAAATATGGAATGGTTTCCATACAGAGAACCGCTAAAGACTGAAGGAGTCTTCACTGTGAATGACATGAACTGAACATGGAGAGAGCAGATGTGTGACAAACTCAAAAGGATTGAGGCAAAAAAGGATATAGACAGTTACATTCTCTCCTTCATACAGGAAGTAAAAGACCTACCAGCACACTAATGAATGAAAAATTACAACAAAAGCCCCAGACTTTTTTCCACCCACTGCATAGATGAGCTATGGTATTAATTACCAACAAGTATTTGTGCATGCTAAAATTCAGTGTGGGTTCAAACTCAATTAAACTCACAAAAGAAAAATTCATCAACAGTTGTTAAACACAAAAATATGTCAAGTTGTATTGCCAAACTCAGCAGGAAGCTGACCAAGTGTACAGAAAAATAACTGTGTTCTTGGCATGACCTTAACGTCTTCCCAAGGCTGCTCCACTTCTGACCACTCCTGAAGATAATTTTTCAGCTAGGGGATTATTTAAGAGGAGTATCTGGATATTCTTCTTTTGAAAAACCAGCAGCACATAATAGCAGACATCTTCCTGCAACATCACAGTGACTATGTTACACTGCTTTTTATCTTACTTGGTTAAATGCCGTATCTGTCTCACGGCTGTGTCCAGAGCAGACAGGATCCAAAACTCTGCAGGCAACATTTTCCCTCCTTTCTAGATAACTTTTTCCCCTAAGACCTGGGTGGTACAATAAATAATTCCACTGTATGCCTCTGTGCTAAGGAACTGATCTTCAAAACATCAGATCATCGCATGGCTTAAACAACATTGTGTGCACACGCACAATGTTTCTGTGTAATCTGAAGACTAGTTAAAAGGTAATTCCATACACTAGACACCCAATTCCACACATTAGACTGTTGGATCCTTCAAAAAGGAAAGGAAGATATTTCATGTTCTTCCTTCAGAACAACAGATGGGAATTATATAATTAAATGTACTGACATCATCCTCCAAGACACACTTGCAGCCCCCAGAAAATTCCCTTCTCTAGTTGGAAATTCACTCTACCCTGAATAATCATCTTGTCCTTCTAGGATACTTCTCCTTACAGTCCTGCCCAGGCTGCAGCCAGAGTGGCCTTTGGGAAGCTGACACATTAATCCTATGAATCATGAGACCATATTTTGGAAGTCCTTGAATGACTCACATGGCTACCTACAAGGGGGTGGCTTCCATTTCTCATGGAAAGCCTCCCTGTCCCTCCAATCCCTGCCCCAGGGAGGAAATTCCAAAAGAAAAACTGTCACTATGGGAGACTGATGGAAAACTGCTCATGCAAATTTCAATTTTCCTAAATATTCTGGCATCTAGTAATGCATTGCTGGCTTAAAGATGGCAATCGTGACACAAGATACCCCTAAGGAAACTGCTTTTCAGTTGGAATCTGGACTTGTTCTCAGAAATCCACAGAAAACCTGAACAATAAGCCAAGAAGAAATCGTGGAGAGAAAACGGGGAAGTGTACTCATGTAGGAAGAAAGTATCTAGAAAGCCACAGACAGAAGAGGTTCACACAGATACCATTAAACCCAGTGATGCATGAGGAATGACTGGGATTTCTTACAGATCACCAAAGATCAAAGCCATGGCCACAGGAGTGATTTGAGATCAGAGTACACTTCACCTGCAACTCCCTGGGGAGAGGAACCCTGACCAAAAACCTGACTGAAGCAGTTCCACACAAATTCTTTGGGATGGCTATAAGCTAATCCAAAAGTAGCACTATAAATCCTGAAGGAGAGTATCCACATCCAAGTATTGCAATGAGGAATCTGCACAGGTGTAATTACAGCACAGCAGCATGGACCACACGTTTCAAAGCCATGATCCATCCTCCCCTGTTGCAATGACAAAACGTCATGTCAGTAGATGGCAGTATGTAGCATATTACTGGGAGAGAAGATGAGCTTGTCTGTGCTTGGAGATGAGCTGGTGCTGAGCACCTGGAAGACACGTTTACTCCTTAGTAATTACTCAGTCCTAGTTTATTGTCAGGTTGAAGTCTAGAGAGACTAAATTCAGTCTCATTTATCACAGGTATTTGAATTATTTACTGATTTTTCAGAAAGAAAACCAAGAGAATACCTGCTATGATCAGTGTGAAAGAGATGACTGCCTACATTGTAAGTCAGAAGCAAGAGTGCTATACAAGTGGATATATACAACCTGGAGGGAATCTACTCAGCTTGGACCCAAACATAGCAAGTGGCTCCAGTTCTCTTTTTCAAAGTCTGACCCAGTGTTTGCTCACCTATCCAGGATTTCTCAACTTCTCAAGTGCATAAAGTCACTTCTCTGTCAGACCAGGAACACCTGAAAGTTGCCCAGCACTTGTGATTGAGAAATGACCTGCTCCACATGTGCTTTTCACCCTGCCTCCAGCTTAGATCACATCGTGCTTCATTCAATGAAAAAGCTGGAGCTTTTCAAACACAAGATTTTTCAAAGATGAAAAGTCATAGAATCAAATACTAGTTTGGGTTGAAGGGACCTTTAAAACTCATCCAGCTCCAAGCCCTGCCACAGGCAGGGACCCCTTCCACTGGAGCAGCTTGCTCCA
>JBAFWW010042375.1:0-17120 GCA_036873685.1 Agapornis canus
CAAAACCACAGCACTGCACCAGCTACTAAGAAGGAGAAAAATGACTGCTACTGCTTGAGGAACAGCAGAGAACAGGACAGGCTTTCAGAGGTCCTCCTGTTGGTTCTCCTGCATTTAGGGAATTTTTTTCTAAATCAGAGGTTGCATTTTTGTGTTTAATAAACTGTGATAGTTTTCTTGCATGAGTTCACCTAACTGAACCTGTATAAACTCTACATATCTTGTGACACTGACTTCCATAACTGTATGCTATGCACAAACATTGCTATTTGTATTTCTTTTTAACTTTGCATTATTTCATGTGATATTTCTTAATTAACATTTATTTATTATGAAAAAACCCCAGTGGGTGACAATTCCCTTTTGCCATGGCAGGGCCATTGTTCTTGTATTTTAACTGCTATTTTTCATAAAATCATGCATTTAATTCCCACTTTTAGTTTCACTGGGGAGAATGGAGCGTTCAGGAACTATAGAATACTATCCAAGTATAATACTATCCAATACTATCCAAGCTGCATAGCTTTTTGACACAACAGAGGAAAATGCAGTTTTAATATTTCAGTAGGTGAAAAGAGAAAGTTCAAAGAATGTAGGCAAGCAATGATGAAAATATGTTGACAGTGCATGAAATCTCTGATGTGGATTGCCTTATAAAATAAAATGATTTTTCAGGGATGCAAAGGGGGCTGTTAAGACCTACAGTTATAAGCCCTCAGGGGAAAAAAGAGTCATTCTTTTGGTTTTAGTGGTGCTCCCCAGCTGAAAGAGTGGTGGATCATTTTTGATAAATATCTTGCAGTGCAAAGAACCATAACAGATGCTGGTAATCTGCATGTTTTTTTAATGATTCTTTATTCACCCTTTGCAAGAAATTAAAATAGATTAATGGAAGGAGGATTTTTAAAAGAAAGGAGCAGAATTTTGAAAACAGGACCGACAAAACTGGTATTACAAAGTCTTGTAATATTTGTCAATGAAGGGTAGAGTATTACAAACTTTTTTGATGCCTTACTGAAGAATTAACTGCTATCTGCAGAGTGAGAGCCCCAGTGGAAGCAATGGGCTTCCTATTTGTTATATACACCTGAGGCACAAACAAGAATGAAAGTGTTTAGTTTGATTCCATCCTATGAACACAGTTCTGCACAAGTTATGTTGTACTATGTGCTGTAGGGATACAAGAAAACACTGCCTTGGAAATATTGACTCTGTCTTCTGCAATTCATGAGGAAAGGACAGAGGTCCTGAAATCTGTCTTTTGCTCCCTGAGGCCCTGGAGGCCAGGATGGGCAGAGCCTTGGGTGCCATCATCTAGGATAAGGTGTCCCTTCCCATGGCAATGGGATTGGAACTAGATGATCCTAAGGTCCTTTCCAACCCAAACCATTCTGTGATTCTATGAAGTGTGCAAAACTTTCCTAGTAGGCTTTGGAGGGACAGTTACATTTCTTCCTGCCTTCTCAGCTACTCAGAAAGCCAACAAGAAATTGCTTTATAATAAGGAGCAATTGTTTTCTCTAAATCATCTCCTTAAAAGTCCTCCCATCACTTGGCTGGGGGTTGTGGTACAGAGGGAATTAAGTAAACCTACACCCCAATCAGATTGCTTCTGGCACTTAACAGTCAGTAGATGTTTGTTCTTCCTTGCATGGACAGAGTGAAGTACTAAATGAGTTCTTCACTAAAATAAATAAGCTAGATACTTGAAAGTACTTTTATGAAAAACAAATACTTGTTACTAAAATAGCTGGGAGATGGTTACAATCTTTGATGAGCTTTTATCTATGGCTGAGTTCCATAGGTGGAAAACTAAGCTGAATGACTTCCTAACCTTCTGGGAACACCTCTTGAAAAAAGAAGCCATGTTATTGGGATGGATGGGTCTCTTTAAAAAATCTGATAATTTTAATGGGATTTGTAAGAAGCCCTCTTGAAATATGGTCACAAAAAGACCCCAGAGGGCAGCAGCCAACACATTCATCCCCAGCACCTCTAGTTCCAAACAGGAAAGAACTTCTTTGGAAATAATAATGAGCATTAAGAAAGTGCTCTTTGAGGAATAGCACTGATTTGTTGTGCTTACAAGTAGGCACCCATCAAGAGTGTGTAGAGGTGGTAATGCAAGAGTAAGTGATATTTGCATGGTAGTCTCTTTGAAGTAGTATGAGCTCTTGGTCCTGCAAAATTCACTGTAGATCTCCAAAATTTAATGCATGAAGACACCATTTCTATTAAATATTCATTATTTTGCTAGCATCTGTCTGATTTTGCATGCCTACACATTGCTGATGAAAACAATGAGAAATTTTTGTCATGTCCTGCACAAACTCTAAACCAGGTTTCTTTTTCAATATAATGTCCTTGTTCTTTAAACAATTCTAGCCCTTCAGCAAACATCTCAGAACAAACACAGATACTACAGGGAACTCAGCTCCTGATATTTCTGATGTTAAAAAAAAGCACCTAAATAATTTTTACCACCTGGAGAAGTGCTTTGGGCAGGCTCAATTCGCCACTGTAGATGAGTTTGATTTTCCTTTCCTGATTTCTCAATATTTATGTCTACTTTTCAAAGCATCACATTCGTGTCTTAATGGCAAGATTATATATTAATGGTACTTCCACGTTCCACCTCTGTTAACATGGTATCTGAGTGTTTAAGAATTTTACTTTATACTGCAAGACATTTATTTATTTTACTGTGCCTTCTAGTTTTACGGGTGCAGTCTCCATGTAAGAAGGCTGACAGGGTTCCCTGTAGGAAACTTAAAGTAGTTTAGAGAACTGAGGCAGATTCTTCTAAATTTGCAGCTATTGACCCAGTCACTGAACTCTTTCTGTCAGCATGTTTGTTGCTCAAGACAAAGCAAACTGAAATGATGTGACTGTTACAGAGCACTATGCTGTACTGAAATTAACTTACAGGGAAGGATTCAAATTATTTCTGTATCTATATCACTTGTTCTCAAGGGTTAGGGTTATTCTTGCTTTTGATAAGAGAAGTTTGAGATACAAATACAGAACTGTTTCCCTTCAAGCATGCAGACACTGGGCATTTCCTCTGAAAACAGTTGAACAGAGAATACTTGATTGTTTGAAGGAAAAGGACATTTCACAGCCTGAGAACCCAAGTGGCTGGAACTGGTAAGATCTCTTGCGAAGAGGTCCTGAGCAATCCTTGGATAGAAGAAAATGGGAATTCTTTGAAAGATCTGTATCTCTGTGAAAGCTAAGATTGTAGGGGGGTAATGTCCTAGATACAATACTTTCACTGCAAAGATCAAGAGGCTTGGGAAAGTGGCTGTGCAAGTATATGAGACAGAGAGAGAGAGACAGACTATTGGGTGCAGCCATTCACTTCACTAAAACACTGCAGCTGTTCCATATTTCACCTTCAGGTATGACTGTATTATGTAATACTTACTTAAAGGAAGCTCTTAGGATCATAGGTCACAAGTAGTTCAGGTTGGAAAGGACTTTAGGAGGTCAGCCAGTCCCTGCCCATCCTGAGCTGCTGCAAGGGTTATTCCTTCCCCAGAGAAGTGGTTTGTATTTCTCCTGGTTGAATTTCATGAAGGTCCTTGAAGCTCCTGTCAGGCCATTTCTCCATCTCACCTGTCTCTCTGAATGGCAGGCCTACCCTCCAGGATATCAGCTTGTGCCTGCAGCTTGGTGTTGTCTGCAAACTTGAAAAGAGAGTGAACTCCATTACATCTTCAGATACACTAATATAGATATTAAGCAGGATAGGTCTACCTGCAACTCCATTTACTGACCTCCAGGCAGGGTATGACCAATACTCTCAGAGCCCTATCATTTCAGTGTTTTTTACCCATCTGCAGAGTGTAATGTCCTGACATTTGTAAAGGTGCTGAAACAGTGCTGAAAACCTTCCTAAAGTTAAGGTAAATGACACGCACTGCTCTCTCAGTGTACATATGCAGTCACTTTCATCTTCATTCTGTATGAAATTTAAATCAGGAAACAAAACTATGATGGAGTTGTTATGAACATTTGGACAGAGACAGGACAGACGCAGTGAGAACATGCTGATGGGCAGCCCCTTTTGCCAACAGACTAGTGAGCTCTTTCAGAAAAAATTCTTCCCTGTGAAGGTGGTGAGACACTGGCACAGGTTGACCAGAGAAGCTGTGGCTGCCCCATCCCTGGCAGTGCTCAGGTTGGATGAGGCATTGAGCAGCCAGGACAAGTAGAAAGTGTCTCTGCCTGTAGCAGGGGGTTTGGAACTAGATGCTCTGTAACATCCCTTCCAACCGAAATCATTCTGTGATTTTATGTTTCTGTTGCCTGGCTGCTTCAGTTCAGCTGAAGGAACCATGTATGGGTAATGCCACTTCACACTTACATATATGCTTAGCTGTTGTGCAGATGTTAAATATACAAGCTTGAGGATTATGCAGATATTAACTCATATTTCTTCTTGGCTTCCTGAAGACAATATTGATGTTAAACAGTGGCCACAGAATATGAGTTTACTGCATGCAGAAGACGCAGGAGTGACTATACAACTTTGTTAAGTCATGAATCAGGCTACAACACTACTGAAGTTGCCTGATTCATGACTACTGAAGTTGTGGTGAAGTGGAGATAACCCACAATCAAAGAACTGATTAGCTACAACACTACAATAATCATCATAAAATAGAGATAACCCGAAATTAGGGAATTGATTAGATTATTTATATCTGATGTGATCTTTGAGTAGCAATTGCTATCATATCAATTCTCTTGGCATATGCTTGAGAATATAACTTGCAATACTAACCCCAAGAATGAACTAAAATATAATTAAATTAAAACCAAAGAAAATTAATATTTTTTCTGGATTATTGCGTTGTCAGGAGAAGGTACACTTTGCCACACTTTGCTAAATACCTGGTTCCTCATAGAATAGTTGGGGTTGGAAAGGACCTTAAGATCATCTAGTTCCAACGTCCCTGCCATGGGCAGGGACACCCCACACTAAACCATGCTACACAAGGCTTCCTCCAACCTGGCCTTGAACACTGCCAGGGATGGAGCATTCACAACCTCCCTGGGCAACCTATTCCAGTGCCTCATCACCCTTAGAAAACTCCGCTGTTTACATTTTAACCCATAACCTCTTGTCCTGTCACTACAGTCCCTAATAAATAGTCGTGTCCCCCCCAGCATCCCTATAGCCCCCCTTCAGTTACTGGAAGGTGATGACCTAGGACAGATACTTTCAAATAAGTTAACATTCAAGCTTCTGTCCATAGGCAGGAATGATTAGCTGGACAAATAAGGACTGTAAGGCAGGGCATTCCCTGAAATAAACTAAAGGCAGTGGTAGAGCACTGTCTTGTCACTGGTTTGTGTACAGCTATGGCAAAATAATGCGACCTGGGGGAAAAATAGTACAGCCTGCAGGTTGTTCAGAATGTTTTTTGCTGTATTTGCGCAGTCATGGTTGGAACACTGAACTCAGGTCTGATCTGCAAGGGCAGATGGGTTAAAAACAAGACCAAGAGACTGAAGGTGTAGTACAAAGGTCTCAGACATGACTGTCAAGAAGAGATTGAATAAGAGGAGCTGCTTATAACTACAGAGAATTGAGAAAGTGTCATGTATCTCATTTCAATAGTCTTTGCATATTTAATAATTTTCCAGAGTCTGTAGATAATATAAATAAACTTTAGTTGCAAGGGAAATCAAATCATATGGAGGCCAAGGGAGGGATTTTGAGAACAGTCATGAGTAGGGTTTATTTATTGAAATATAGGGTTTATAATATATACATTAACCTTAATCATGGAGATTCTCCAGCCTACAAGCAGTTCACTTGTGGATGCTGTTGATCTTGCTTTGGCATGCGGGGGTAGGGTAGGCACTAGCTTGAAGACATCTTTATAAGGGAGACCAGAATGTTTTAATATGGTAAGAGAGGCTAAACTGGATTAGGAAGACAGTGTCTTCTGAACCACTGTTACAGTGGTTGATGGATGATCATAGGCTTTTCTCAAGTTAGTCCTCCTTTTATCTTTTTCCTGAAGTAATTCTTGATTGTTGCGTTCTGCCTGTGTAGTTACTTATCTAGAATGATAGTGTGTAGTACTGGAAGAATTGTGTCCTCTGCTTGGCTGGCCAGGCTCTGCAGAAGTCTGAATAACAAACATTAAAGTTTCTGTTGGTGACTGATAGAATTTTAGATTCCCTGGATCATACCTGACATACCAAGTATGCTTGTGTACTACTGAGTTATTTACACTGGTCTAGTAAGAACTGTCTCTATTCTACTGCCTTTTATAGATCAATTTTTTTAGTTTGATTTGGTTTGGCTTGGTTTGGTTATTTTTGTGGGTTTGGGTTTGTTTGGTTTGGTTTGGTTTGTTTTTTGTTTTTTTTTTTTTTGTTAAACATAGACCAACAGACTGGTTCTAATGTCCATACCTCTTTTATGTGGCTTTTTCAAGGCTTTGGAGGTTCTTTTATTGCTCCCTCTCCATCACCATCCCCAGTTACTCCAGCTCAAACCAGCTTACTACAGCCTAACTTTGATGCAGCTTTTGGGTCAACAGCTCCAACGACTGGCAGTTCGTTCGATGTATCAGGTGAGCCACCAGGTTTCTTCCTATGAGTTTTCTAATGTATTTTATGTTAGATTAATTAATGACACCATATTTAGGCTCTGAGTACAAGAAATATCAGTATTTTCTTTGTTCCTTCTCTACTGGAAGAACTTAGGGTGATGTTTAAGGTTTAGCTGGTGTTTAGCTGGTGTGCACTCAAGAGCTCCCTGTACCTGTTTCCTATTCTCCTACATCTGTAAAAAACACACTAGTGTGAACACCCTTGCATGTGCCTGATTGCATGAATCAGGAATTACACAAGGAAAACACTGTTCTATAAATCAAGTATATAGGCAAGTTATCTTGCTGCTGCTGCTGAAGCTGTTCTTGAGCTTGCATGGTACCTGAGTGTCCACAAAACAGAGACTGGGGTCGTGTTCTTTGCCTGACTATAAGCTTAAACTGTCATCACTGCTATCGTTTTGTTTGCATCTCTTCCATTCTATATTTTCCATGCTGGGTCCTTGCTACAAACTATAAATTGGTGAGTTCTGCAACTGTATAAGAAAAAATGGTTGGAGTAGTACTGCTGCTTGGTTATTTGGTTGCTTGCCAGTGCACATACTACCCCTTTGTGTCGACTTAACATTAGCATGTACCTCAAATATGGATCAGAAGACAGAATGCTGGCATGAGATGTACCAGATAGTTGGACTTCATGTGATCTAAAAAATGAACTTCTGAGTTTTATGACTGGACTAACAACTGTCAGTGTGGATGGTTCTGGTTCCTTCTGATCTGATAAGATGTTAGTAGGTTGTCCTGATTCCCTGCTGCTTGCGAGTGAATAATAACATCTCGAGACTTTCAATCCTGTTACCCTCAGATGTCAAGGTATAAGGCTGCCTTTACCACAGTAATTCTGACTGGTGTTTGCTGCAAGATGTGAATTTTGAAAACATTTTTAATTAATACCGCTTGACAAATTCATGTACATGTAACATCTTTCTAAGGATGTCTGTAAGAAAAGTACTGTTGTGTGGAAGTGGTGCTGTATTTGCACAGATTCAGCTCTCCAATGAATGTCCTTCTAGGCATGCCCTCCCATACTAGTTCTTATTGGTATAGCTCTTTCAGGATTACTGACATTTGGTGTCTAGTAAAATGACATGCATGCCCTTGTTGGCATTAATTGTAATGTCAGACAATGTTTTGGTAACACTTGTGATGTGGTTGTCTGTGATAGATTTGTCAGAGCAACAGTGAAGTGGCAGGTAGTGTTTTCCTTGCCAGAGATGCTGTTCTAACCTGTTTTCCTTTCACTTTCAGTGTTTGATGGCTTAGGTGATCTTCTTATGCCAACTATGGTTCCTTCTGGTCAATCTATAGCACCTTCAGCCACAGCACCAGTCACTGCTTCAGCAGCAAGCAAAGGCCTTGGAAGTGATCTTGATTCGTCTCTTGCAAACCTAGTAGGCAGTAAGTGACAAACTTTGGGTTTGAGTGGTGTGGCATACAACTGTGTTACTTTTCCACAAATACCCATTTATTTTAATTTGTTTCAGTGTCCTCCTGTTTCCCTGGGGAGATCGGGAATGCTATAGGCAGGAATAAGGCCTGATTCAGATAGCTTGTAGTCTGGGTTTGTAACTTGTTGCTCTTTTTGCCCTGGATCTCAGTCAAATATTGGGATCTATTCAGTAGGTGTGTTTTGTAGCAAGTGAATGTCCAAGGTACATTCAGAGGCACATCAGACTCTTAATCAATGTGCCCTTTGGAAAGCAGAAAGATAGAAAGATGAAAATTGTCTAGAGCATCTGATAGCACTGTGCAAAATAAGCAGAAAAGCTGGTGGACACATAGCTGATTTTTTTGCTTAATGAGAGGAGGAGTAGCAGTGGCGTGAGGCGTGCACAGCAGCCAGCAACAGACCTTCTCTCAGCAAGTGAACTTTCCAAAACATGTTCTTGAAATACTAACCTAGAATATGCTCTTTTTCCTGTAGTAGGAAAAGGGCTAGAGCCTTGATAATGAGATCAGTAGCCACAGGCCCCCAAAAAGCCCAGTAGGCACACCTAGGCTAAGCTATAATGCTATGCTACTAAAATCATACTTTGGAGGATTGTATAAATGGAATACTCTGACAGTACATGTAAATGTACCCCTAGCTGATCTTATGATGCCTACTTTTCTGTTAAGTATGTGGGGAAACTACCATGCTTGGAAGTTAGCAGGACTCTTAATCACTTGAAACCTTTTCTGCAAGTCATTTGGTATATCCAAGTTTGGAAGGGAAATCAAACTTTAGTAATTTGTGACTTACTGGACTTATACTGGTCATGTGAGAAAAGTATTCTTTAAAACTTAGCTTAAAACTTCTTCCAAAGAGTAATTAAGGAAACTACTTGTAGTTCCCAGATATACTAGAGTAGATAAATCAGTGCAAAACTTCCGGGTGACATTGAGATTTACGTGTATGTTTCTGTATGTATGAGGAACAGAAACCAGTGCTCTTATTCATGGTGAATAGTTCAGTACTCTTAAATAACTTTGCATTTTGTAGACCTAAGTTTTTTGTTACTTTGGTTTGCTTATGCAGCAAAAATTGCTTGCTAAAATATAAGGCATCTGCAGTGTTGCTAAGAAGTCTGTTTTAAAGCAGGGGTACATGTGGCCAGTCCTCCAATGCTGTCTAAGTGAAAACAGCCAAAGCGTTATTACTCTGTATAAGCCCATGTGCAATGAAACATGAGCTTTAATTTACCAAACAAATGACGTGTTGGTTTGTTTTTTTTTTTCCCAATCTTTCTTACAATTTTCAGATCTTGGAATTTCTGGCACCACTTCAAAAAAGTAAGTTCAACTTTAAAAAAACAAAACAAGCAAACAAAGCCACCAACAAACTTTTCAACTCATCTATGTAGTCTTACATCTATTTCCATGTTTATTAAGAATCAATGAACTTATTATGTATCCCCTCCCTCCTCCCAAAAATCAGTTCACAAAATTCTGGAAAAAGTATTCAGGTTCACTGAATAATTAAGGTTAAATGTTCCTGACATAGCTTTCAAACTTGATGCCTTTAATCTGAGTCTTTATTATTTTTTAAATGTGTATTACCGTCTTCATATTGGATAGCTGGTTTCCAAACAACTTAAGATGAACAGGTAGTCCAGATAATAAACTGTATAGCTTCCCTCAGTAATATAGGCTAATGTGTAATAATTTTGTTCATCTTTTTGCAGACACTGGATGTGCTTATCATGTAGGCACTGGAATACTTGTAAAATAGAAAAAATGTTTATTCCATGCAGTGAAAATCTTCCTTTGCAAGAAGAAATATTTACAGAATTGCATTTATTTTTGAATATATCTTCTTAATCTGATTTCTTACTTCTATGCTGAATCTTCCTTTGTATGCAAGACCAGTTTATGATGCATGTTCTTCAGAATGTTTTGTGCCTCTGTAGAGATGATAGGACAGATATGTATAAGCATATAATGGGGTTTATCCCAAAACTTAGTTTCCTACTTCATTCAAATGGTGTATCATATTCTGGACAGAGCAGCCTCTTACAAAATCTGGTTTTGGAACAGCCCTTTTATTCTATGAATGATTTGTTTCTTTTGTATCTATCAACTTTTTTCAGAACTGAATGCTTTCCTTCTTCAGCTGTCAGAGCAAGATTTCCAGCAATGAAATGACCTTTCAAAGACCTCTAGCAGGCAGCTGTATTGCCTGGCACCAGTAGAATAGGCAGTAGCAGTCCCTCTTCCAACTTTGCAAGGGTATATGCAATAACATGTTACCTTCAGTCAATGCTAAGTAAAACTTCTCTTTAATTCTACCACAAAGGCCATAACCATTTTACTGACTTCAGTATAGAGTGTACAGGTGTCTACTGCTAACAACCCTTGAAACTGAGTGACATTAAAAGTGTAGTATCTTTCTGTTAATAACTGCATACACCATAAACTAATATTAATGTATGCCACAACTGGTTTTCTTTTTCACTGCGGAGATATGCAAATGATAGCTCTGTCTCTCTCCCTGTCTATTAGGGGAGACCTCCAGTGGAATGCTGGAGAGAAAAAGTTAACAGGAGGAGCCAACTGGCAGCCAAAAGTAGCACCTGCAACGTGGTCAACTGGTGGTGTCCCAAGTGGTCCATTGGTAGGTAGTCAATCCATTGATACCACTAGTATTGAAACTTGATATTTCAGGAGACTGTGCAATCACATGTGTAGGTACTACTCCTGTCTACATCAGTTGAAGAGTTTGCTTTTGTATAAATTATATGATTGTTTCAAATCACATTTTTAAGACCAGATTTACACTGGCATAAACAAATCATTGAGTCAAGGTCAATGAAAAATAGACTGGCATATATATCAAGATGTTACACTAATGATGTTACTCTACATAAACACTTAATACCTGTGGACATTTCCAAGTGTCCACTTGTGACACTTGTGTGAGGTTATCTGTACAGGTATTGCCAGCACCAGGCTCAGGTTGATTGCCCAAAAGACAATGGTATTGGTCCAAAGTTGAACTATTGGAAGGAAAGAAGATAAATAGATTTTTCTCAAGCTTTCCTGAATTAAGTAGTTGAAAAGACTACACAGTATTGAGATCAGATATGATGTTGGGTTAGAAATGGATAACTTGTTTAGCAAAGTAAAGCAGTCTGTTGGAAAAGTTAGGTTTGCCCTGTAAAACATATCAGGACACACTAACTTTGAGATAGAAGGGTTGAATTGAGCTAAAAATCTAAATTTGGCATGAGAGCAACTTGTCATGAATAAGTTACAAGAGTAATCCAAAGAGCAGTCATACCTCATCACATTGAAGTCACACAGGGCATTAAACAACCTCCATTTGAAAAAAGTTGGGTCAGGAAGGAAAGGACTAACAAGGGGGAGCATGATCAGTTCCCTGCTTCCACAGCCAGATGTTAATGTGACTCTAAGCATGTTCCAGTTTGTTCCTTAACCTCATGGAAGATACAAAAATTCCTTGAATTTGGTATTTCATTGAATGTAGTAGTTGTAACATCAACTTTTTTTCTTAATAGAAAGGCTGGGCAATACTGTACAGTGTAAGTGATTCTTTTTTTGATCTCTTATTGTACTTACTAAACACGAAGATACTAACAGCATCTTACCTGCGCTACAGTTATTACTGCTGATTTAAAACTCGCTAGAAGTTACCTAATATGGCTGCTCTTGGACTGTCTGTCCAGCAGATAGTTCTCAGGCAGTGCTTTGAATATGATGGTAGTGATTAACCATTTCTGTGCTGTAAGCTTGAAAATAATGGCTTCAAACTGTCTTTGCTTTACTTGAATGTGAACTATCAGACGACTTGTACTACGCAAAATTTCTATCTTCTGTGACATCAGCCTGATCTTTTAATGGGTTTACCATATGATAAATGATGATTCTTTCTTGAAAGCTGGATGGGTTTGATAGCATTTCATGAAACATGGGTGTAACTATAGCAGTTATTTCTCTTAGCTTTACAATCTATTTAAACTTTTACTAAAATACAGTGCTACAAGTGCTATAGTGTGTTGGCTATCAGTTTTGAAACTGCAATGCTTTCTTACACTATGTAGAAGGAGAAGGAAAGTACATACTTTCCTGGGCCTAATTTGAGTTGTATTCAGTAAATGGAGTCCCTTCATGATGAGAATGAATCTGTCACCCATACTTTCTTTGAAGAAGCAAGCTGAGCATCAGAATAAGGACTCATTCAACTTTTAAATTCTTTGAAGCATTATGGTTTTGAGGTTAGGTATTATCTGCTGCATAGCAGCCTTACTGTCCAGAACAGGTCTGAGCATGCTGCAGGCTCCATGCAGTTTCCAGACGCTTGGTGTGACAGAGATTCTTGCTTTCTTAAATTGTTTTAAAAACACTTTTTAGACGGGAGCTGTGCCTCCGGGAAGCGCTGTTCCTGCCGCAGGAGGTACTCCACCTGTCCCACAGCCAGGGGCCGCATTTGGGATGGTGAGTCTCTTTTGTTACCCTGCTCTCCTTTCTCCACCCAGAACAGTACTCACACTGCATTTATTCATAGCCCCCAGCAGGCGCAGGCGTACCCATGATGCCCCAGCAGCCAGTTATGTATGGGCAGCCTATGATGAGGCCACCATTTGGAGCAGCCACTGGCCCTGGCGTACAGGTATGTGTTACTGCTAGATGAATATTGATTGCTCTCCTTTTCTTTAGAAGGTAGCTTGTGTAGATGCATCATCTCAGCTCAGTTCTAACTATAGGTCTGTAAGTGAAATTTCTTATGGTATGAGCTGCCTGACTTGCAATAGATCACATGAACTGTGTTGACTTTTTTATTTGTCAGTTCTCTTGTATAAGTGGAAGAGGTTTCCTACAGCTGACTACATCTAGATCTGGTTTTGGGTGTTATCTCAATAAAAACTCAAAGCTGATGGGCATTCCTATTCTGTTCAGAGCTGGTAAAAGTTTACTAGAGCTGTACTCAGCATCTTACCTTCCAGCCAGATTCCTCAGAAAACTGTCCTGCTTATGAACAGGCTTTCTCAGTACATACAACTTTATCTGTTTCAGGCTGGTAATATGCTGGTTTTCTGTCAGTACATAACAAATACATTCAAGTATGAATTACCATAGAGCGTGTAATATTGGAACACTCAGAATGCATGCTTTCCACAGTGATGCACAAATTGAAGTACTGCGGAGTAAAGTTTTTCTTCTAACTTACATTAGGGTGGAGGAATGCAAATGAATAATCTTAATTTTTAGTCACTCTATATTCTTTTGTAAGCAATCAACCTGTAGCAAACCACACATTTTAAGTAAGAAACCACATCCCCATTGAAGTTTGTCTGGGTTTTCTGTGTAGAAATGGGAATAACTTGAAACTACTCTAAGTGAGAAGGTCCTTGGTCTTGCATTTCCTCCCATCTTAAAAAGTCTCTGCACTTAGATTATCAAGGATAATACTATGGGAGACACAAACATTTTTTCTCAGGGAAGGGTAGTCATTGAGGTGCCAGGGCTGCATACATGATACTTCCAGTGCCCTGACAAAGACAGGGATAGGGAGGAGTAAGGACAGAATGGCAGAATCATTTGGCTCCCCAGTGAGAAGAGATGCATGGAACTTGAAAACCTGATGTTTTCTGTGGAACAACTGATGATAGTTGTACCTACCAGAGGAGGAACAGAGTATAGTCATGTCTCAAGTGCCCTTTTGACTCTTATTTACATTACTAATGTAGAACGTTGTACTAAAATCCCAGTCATGGGGGTTTTCAGATGTACCTTGCAGCATGCACTCTGCTTATTCTGCGTTTGGTGTTTAACATCTAACAGTTGCTTAACTTCTGTCTGGGTTGATGATCCTAACACCATTCTGTCTTACAGAAAGAGAGTGATTTCAAGCTATATTAATTAGAATATGTAGTGTCTATACTCTTACTCATTAAACCAGCCAAACACTGTTAACCCTTCAGTGAGGATGGACTCCAAACAATGCTTGAGCAAAACGGCAACATGCTGAACTTGCAGAAAAATGAGGACTTTGTATGCTTGCAGTGTGCTTATGTGAGAACCAGCTTTATCTACCTAATGCTTGTGTACCCTTGTCTGCTTTGTTTTTTCCTGCCTTCCTGGCTGGCATCTGTTAGCTTTCTCCAAGCCCAACTCCTGCTACTCAGAGTCCCAAGAAACCTCCAACAAAGGACCCATTAGCGGATCTTAACATCAAGGATTTCTTGTAAACGATAAGGTATTCTGTGACTGCCTGCCTAAGCATGTTATGCTGTGGTACATGTTTGGCACACAGATGTTGATTAGGCCAGTAGATTGATTATGACCGATAAAATTATAGCAGCAGAGATAGGTAGAAACATGCACTATAATGTGCTGGTTTAAAGAAAAACAAATTATCTTCCGCACTTTTAATTTTAGCCTGAAAGCTTGAATTTTGACTAGTTTGTTTGTTTGTTTGTTTTTCCAAAAGTGATTGCCAGGCAAAGATACCTTCAATCTGTAACTTCCATTTTTACCTTGGACCATCCATGGGGTTTAGGTTTGGTTTTGTTGGGTTTTTCTGTTTGCTTGTTTCTTTCTTTCTTTTTCCTGAAATTATTACTAAAACAAATAGAATCATAACAGTGTATAAATGCTGGGGGAAAAACAGTGCTGAATAGTCTTGTTCCAGTCTTGGGGGTGTGGAAACGGATTTGGTATCATAGGTGTAAAGGGATCAAAAGAGGAAAAACTTACATATCCTGCTTTACAATTTTTCAAGGCACTACTATTCTGAATGCTAAGGTATGAGGTCCTGAGCAATGCTGTGTAGAGCAGCAGTGGGTAAGAACAGAGGAATAAATAAAAAGAAAGAAATGGAGGAGGTGTAAAAGAACAGTACTGCAGAAGGGAAGGAAAAATGGCAAAGCTATTACTGTGAGGGTCTTAGAGCAGGATATGAAGATGGCCAAGTAGATGAATCAGATTGAACACTTAAGCCAATGAAAATACAATAATGCAGCGGTAAGGGGGTCATTTTATGTTTAAGACTAGAATAATTTGCCAGGTGAGGGGAGGATGATCATTACATCTCTTTAAAGCCTTCTTCATAAGTCCCTTCTCTTTCATCCTGTAGCTTAATTCAAAGCCGTGTTCTAAACCCACTCTGCACTTGAGTTAGCAGCAGTGGATGGGATCACCACCCAGTCTCACTTCCCTCCTTTCCAAATTCCACCTCTAGGGGAGGTGTACCTGGTACTTGGTGGAGATGGTCTGGACTGGTGATGCACTTTCATTGCTGGGACTTACTGGTTCCAATGGGTTTACAGTAGACAGATTCATAAGTGCTCATGGGAAGACTGCTGTTCATGGTAACAACTCCTTTGAAGTGTGAAGTGAGGAGCAGTTTTGGTGCTCTCTCTAGAATGTGCTTTATCTAACCTACTATACTGGTTTTCATCTAATATTTTCTATATTCACAGCTGCAATTTTTTTGACTGGATGATAAAAACATGAGTTTGGAGTCTACAAGCGGATGCTCAGAGTTTCAAAGTGAGCCACCAATACCAAACCCAGCGCTTACTCAGACTTTCTCTTCCTCCTGAAACGTGTAGCACAGCTGTGAAAGTGAACATTAGGAATGTGTACTACCTTAGCTGTTATCCCTACTCTCTCAAAATTTGTGTACTTGGGTTATTTGTGTTTTACAATTTAAACAATGGATGTATGTTTCTGATGCCTTCTAGTGCTTTTCTGAACCTATCCCACAGGGGCAGATTATGCAGCTATTGTTTGGTGAGCCATTTGGAGCGATGTCTGTGGTTTTTGAAGGTTTCAATGTATATAACTTTTTGAGGACACCTAAAATTTCCCTAGGACTCAATTTCTCCTTTATCTGTTACAAAACATAGTACAATAATACCAGATAGTAAGGAAAATACTTATGAAATTGTGCGGAATACATTTCTTTTTTCCCAGTCACAGAAACCTCAATTGTTGTGGAAAAAAAATGTTTTATTTTTGTGGCATTGTATATGTTAAGATAATTAAAGTAATATAAAGGTAAACTTCCGTAACAAATTACTTTTTCAATGATTTACCAAGAATGAAAAAACATATCTGAAAGAATTCCATATTTATTGCTGGGTTTATTTTTGAAATCTTTTATTTTAATTATTTAAGTTTTTGCATTTAAAATTGGCATATTTATCAGTTCTTGCTAAATGCACTGAAAATACATAAAGGGTCAATTTCTCTCCATGTAGTTGGAAAAAGCAACCATAGTTGTGCTGGCATGAAGGGATTTCAAATACAAGAGCACTCTTTGGTGTATCTGTAGTCAAAACATTACAAGTGATGTTACTCATCTCTGTTCAGTTCTTATGTACATCTCTTAATTTAGTGCTTACCTGTGTACGCCTTAGGCTAGTGTTTTCTCCATCCCGCAAATGCTCTGTGAGTAGCTTTTGTACTATTGGTGATTAGATTTAATTCTGATCCAGAGATCCATGCCCTTTACTGTACATACTGTGTTTCTTTAATTTTTATTTGGTCTCATACTGTTTCTGCTGATGGCTTGGCGTAAGATCTTGACTCTTCAATGAGGTCACTGTTGATCAGTGTTACAAGTGGCTTGGCAGTTCTCTGTAAAAGCATATTGGGTTGGAAAGATATTCATCTAAAGTCTTTCAAATGAACTATTTAATCAATGTATGGTACCATTAAAAGTGGTTGTATCTGAATTTGCTGTAGGGATAACATACACTGTTATGGGAAAGTTCTATAAAAAGCTAATTTCAAAACGGCTCTTCTTTGTATTTCAGTTTAAAAAAAAATATGAAAAACTGGAAAAAAAAACAAACCAACCCAAACCAACCCAACAAGAAACCCCAGTGCATGTGTGTCCTCTGAGATGCAATAAACACCTTGATCAAAGTAAATATCTTGTTGCCAGTTTCATGATCACTGAGATGTGTTGAGCACAGTGATTCGGAGAAAACTCCAGGAACAAACTTGCCAACAAAGTTTTCCAGCTGACAAGCAGGT
>JBAFWW010042376.1:0-15251 GCA_036873685.1 Agapornis canus
AACCTGTAGCTGTGCCTGGGATTGCTCTGACCCAGGTGTAGGACCTTGCACTTGGTGTGGTTAAACTTCTAGAACTTTAGGCAGAAAATGGACATCTATTAAAAAAAAAAAAAAGGAGAAGAACAAGAAAGCTTTCATAGGAGGAAAGGTGTTTTTATTCAAGGTCACGGTATGGCAGATAAATGTGATCTGTCATTTTGGACAACAATATTCAGAAGGGTATTTTAATTTTGTTTTGCTTTGTCTTCTTAAGAGTAAATATTATAGCTAATAGGACAATATAATGTGTTGTAGCATGCTATAGCAAATTCTGAGGTTTTGCACAATCAGAAGTGATTGATTTTCAGCATGTTTGGTTTTATGTCTGAAAAGAATAGGTATTTTTTATTTCTTCAGTTTGAAAGAACTGAAAAGCTTAGGTCTTAGAGAACTGTGTTCTAATGAAAATGCAGGTTATAGTGGGGTTTTTAATATATGAATTGCAGAATTACAGACAGCACCTATTTTTACATGAAATCTGGTGTAGATCACTAACAGTTCAGTTCCTGAATATCATTCAGTGGTTTCAGCTGTGTATTACCCCTGCAGTTTAGATACTTAGACATATGAATGCCTGCATAAAGTTGTGCTTGCAGTTTTCTGGGCAGAAAAATGTAAACCTAGCTAAGTGCATTTCCTATTCTGTCCCTTTTTATGTTTATAGGCAGTTTTTTCTCATTTTGTTCGTTTATGTAGTGCAGGAGACATTTGTAAATGCTTGTGGTTCTTTTAAACAATTAGCTATTGTACAGTGTGGGAGATTATCCCTGTTGGTAAAGTAATATTGGCGTTGAATGTAGAAAGCATTCTGCTCTGAATCAGTTTCCTTTGGTCTAGGTTGGAATTCCATTTGGGAATAATAGAGTTAGGATCAGCATTATTCCTGTATTTGCCAGAAGGTACTCAAGTGCTTTATTTCAGACAGTGTAGTTATGCTGTATACTTTCTATGTTTGATAGCCTTGGTAAACATCTCCTTTTCTAACAACTTACTAACTTGGTTAACTCAAAGAACTCCACTGAGAATTCCTTCAGGATTCAAATGTGTGAAGAAAGATTTCTTACATATAACTGCCACATGCAGAAGGACTATACCCCTGCAATCTTGACTTGTAGCTGCTGTATTTTATAACAACTTGTATCCTTGGCAACAAATGGTGTGGAAAAAAATGCCAGAATCACCTGAGTAACCATGGAGACCAAAACAATGTTTTGGTAACTGGATAATCTAACTTACCTACATGACATATGACTTGATATTTAATACATGGATACATTAGTTTGAAATTAATCATTTCGAATGAGTTATGTCTTCTTATAACACATGAAGCAACAAGCTACGTACAAAACATGATAAAGAAAAATGAGATGTCTCTTCAGCCTTTTCCTTTCTGATCTCACAGATCAAGTAACCAAGTTCTGTTGTTCTGTATCCACTAATAACATGGAGCGTTTGTGCATTCCTGCACACGAGCTTACATTGCCAGTTCACTGCACCTCATGTGTGCAGGTTCCTGTACCTCCCCACATAGATTAGCACCATACAAATACAGCAGCAACTGTTCCCCAGAAGTATATCTCTGAAGGAATAAAATATCCTTGCACTGTGATGATACTCTTTAGTCAGTAGCTGATTTAGATGTCATTCAGGGAATTACTGAATTCTGATCTGACCTTGGTTTGGCTTTGAAATAACTATTTATTCTCCCATGTAGTCAAATTGTGTTGCTGTTTTGAGTAAGATGCTCAGATTAAGACTGTCGCCTGGAAATTGGGGGAAGACAATTTGAAAGAAGGAATTTAAAAATCCTCTGATCCATCTGGTCTCGACTGCTCTCTACAGTTGCGGTAGAAAACTGCAACCGGCTTCAGCTGTACTCGGGAAAATGCTGTGGGAAGTAATTCAGTGAAATCCCATTACAAAAAAGACATATAACTTCTTTTTTACAAGGTTTTAATCCGGTGACAACACAACATCCTTTGAGAAGAAGCTGGCACGGAGCAGAGGACATCTAAGATTCGATGTGGGAGGCTTGATCTTTTCTTTCTTTACATTAAGTTCTCATGCTGTATCTTTTGCATGGGTCTGGAGTCCTTACTGCTGAACCTGATGGGAGAACATGGCAGGAGCAAAGCAGAGGGGATTAAGGTTACTGCAGTGAGATAATTAAACTTGCATCTGAAGGTTAATATACATGAAACTGCCTTTGCTTCATGGTGGCCAGCTCCTGCATCCAAATGGGAAGTGTAAGGGCAGTAAGAGGTATGTTCATGCTAGCTTACTGCCCCAGGCTCACCCTGGGATGTTGGGAAGCAGCCCAGGGTATCTGACAAGTTTGTTTATTTATTTATTTTTAAATCAGAGAAAAGGAAAGAATGCAGATGATAGATACCCAGTGAGATGATCTTGGGAAGTAATTGCAAGGAAAGAAGATGGTGTTGGTATAAATGTCATTAAGCTTATTGCAGGAAACCCACCAGCACTGATGTCAGGTACAGACAAAGCCACTTAAAGTAAAAAAAAAAAAAAAAAAAATAATTAAAAAAAGGGACAAAAAAAAAAAAAAAAAAATAAAAAGAAAAAACACATTTAAAGTAAAAAAAAAAAAAAAAAGATAATTACAGACAGGGACCTTTATAACAAAAACCAGATACTGAGATACCTACAGTCAAATTAACTGCTAAAAAGCAGTTTAAGGAAATGGGAGACATTTCGGAAAGCAGCAGTGAAGGTCACTAGCAAGTTGAAAGAAAAGTCTGAAAAGTGAAAGACAACAGAGAAATATGGTTAGTTTCTCTAACACAGCAGACCAATGGTTTAATTATTGTTAGAATGAAGGTGAGGTTTTTCAGACTACTGCTTCTTATTAAGAACTTACAATGATATTTGAAAACTCCATAAGCTCAGCCATAGAAAAGGATGGCTCCTGAAAAAAACCAGATTGACTGGCTAGAGAAACAAAATATGTCAGTAGTGAAAGGAACAGAGGAAATAATGCTGGAATGGATATGTAATAGAATTACCACATCATAAAACATTGAGCTGCTAAGCCAATTAGGAGATATTTACTGAGGCTGATGTAAGAGTTTGGTACATAACCAAACTACTTCTTAGAAAAGCTTGACTGTAAATGGCTGCTGCAATAGTGGTTTGTATGTGACCTTGTAACTGGTGGAAAATATAAGCTTCTTCACCTGCCTTTTTGCAGTCTTCTTTAATTTAGGTATATGATAATAAAATGCACCAATGGTTATTTTATGAAGCCAACACTGGCATCTCTTTACAGATAGTCTGAGATTTTCTAAAGAGAATTTAGAGTATATAAAAATAGTAGAAAAGCTAAATATTATCTTCCAGAAAAGCAAAAATCTAAAACAACTGCTAGATTTTACTTTTAGTTTCAAATAATCTTGAAGCAGCAGCTACAGATTTGCTGACCTTTTTTCTCTTCTATAGCTATTCTATAATTACAGGTAGGTAGAAGCACTTATTTAAGCTGGCAATCTCTCTCCACTGTAAGAGTTTGATTTTGGCAGACTGAATACTTGAGCTGCTCTTTCCTGAACTCTTCCAGAGCTATAATACTCTTTAAGAATATCTGAAAACGGGTCAAGCGTTCTTATGACTCTCTGGTCTTCCCTTCTTTTGAAGGAGATTTTGAAGATAAACCTAACCACCCTCTGCCTTTAGCTGCTCCAATTAAGCCTGCCCCCAAATGCTGCTAGCTGTAAATGTCTGGGGAAAAAAAAAAATAAAAATCAGTGATAGAGTGTTTAGCAGCCACTTTTTCTGGTGAATTCATTCTTTGTACTTCCATCCTCTGTACTTCCATGTACTTTTTCACTGACTTTCCAGTGGCATCTCTGAACTGCAGGAGACTGGTCCACATCAAATATCTTATTTGAGAAGAAGTTTGATTTATTTGTGTTCAGTGTGCAGGGGACACTTCTGGACCAAGGGCACTAACCAATTCAAGACAGGGAAATGAGAAGCTGTGAATTACTAGGAAACTTGAAATAAATGAATACTGCATGTAAGTGTTGGCCATTCCTGTCCCTTCATGAGATACCTAGGTAAAGGGCTTCATGCTCAGTCTAAATCTATGTAATGAGACTGTAAAAATGCTAGCATTGTGTAACAGAAAAAAATTAGAAGTAGCTGAAGTAGCACCAGATCCTACTGAGTAATCTGGCTTTGGCACAGTGAGCAGGTAACGCCAGCCAGTCAGTCAGAAAGGTGCATATGAATAAAATACTTGTGGTTTGCTGTGTTTCTGTGGTCACAACCGTAACTGTCAAGCAGATTGCTCTGAAGCACTGGTAAAAGTATCTGCAATGCTAAACCCAAGGGATTTAACACTGATGTTAATGGAGTTGGAAAAATGTTGTTGACTATTCCTTCATTGAAGGTAGTTCGTAATTCTGCCTTTCTGTTCCATCATTAAAGAAAATACTGTGTATTACATTTGTCAAAGATGCTCTCTTCCTCCCTTAATTTGCTATCAACAGATAATTGAAACAAATAATTTGCACAGTGCCTACAATACATTTACTTGTCCAAATTATTAGAGCAGTATGTGCAATTTAGCAATTATTTGAAAATCAGGATTGAATCACTAGTTATTAACTAAAGATTGAAAATTAGATGCCTAATTTCAAATGACTGCTCTAATTTTTGTGTGATATCCTCCAACATTACTTAAGGACCCAAAGATAGAGATTCAGACACAGTATGTGAGGCAAATAACATAAATTAAATCAGCAACCTGTATTCATCCATTGTCAGCACTGGGGACTTCCTGCAGCTTTACAGCTTATAGTAACAGGCACAGTAGCAACATTCTTAGAAATGTCCTAAAACCTATGGTAGAGGAGGAACAGTTTTGTTTCAAAGCCAGTCAAAACATAAACCTGGTTCAGAACTGGACATCTCACTGTGTTGGAGCAGTTCAAGCAGATAATAGCCACATTTTTTAACTCTTTTCCCAGCAACATCCTCTTTTAGTCACAGATTCTTTGTCAGCCCTAGTATCCTTTGTCAGCCACACTTTAACAGATTTGTGGAGGACAGGAAACTTTAGCAGGGCAAGAGAAGCCAAATACTGAAGCCAAAATAGCAAATATTTTGCACATAATGAACAGAGGATGAAAAGCCCAGAAAATAATGATCTTATGTAGTTACTTAATACTATCTTTGGTTTTAACCATTAGGTTGTACATTTTTAAGTAGCAAATACAGGGAATACTCTGAAAAGCTTCTGCTTCTATGAACCCACTGAATGTATAGCCAGTGAACATAGATGCATACTCCACATAAGGGCATTTACATTTGCATTCAGAGCACTAAGATAATGAAAAATCTGCTTCTGAAAATCTTGGTCAGGATAACTTCAGTATTAATTATTCATGCAATGGCTTTGCATTTTTTGCTACTTTTAAATAGACCAAGAGTGCCAAAAGGAAAAAGATATTCTGCCTGAAATCCTCTTTAGGTTTTTTTTACTTATCCAGAACTCAGAAGAAGAAACAGAATATATTGTTCTATTTGAAAATGCTATACAATAACCTCTTTTTAAAAACAAACTGAAAAGTATCACAATGTTTCACAATCTTTATCACAGTGTTTTTTAACTCCCTAGCCACATGCTGTTGAAACTTCATTCTGACATATTACCTTTTCTGACATATATGTGAGAGTAATGATCACCCCCAAAATGCTTAAAGAAACAATGCTATGTTCGAAACAGCTGTCACTTTCTGTAGTATGCACTGAAAGAAAACCAGGTTTAAATATTTGTTTTCACCAGGCATGATGATAAAACTCTACCTTGCATGACAATGTGTGATTAAGCAGTGTATCATACACTTCTGAATAGAGATCAAACATGGAAACGTTGATATTTTTATCAGAGGTGTTTTGAACAGACATAAAATCCAAAACATCCCTGAACTATGTCTCCCTAAGAAGTGGCAAATATAAGGAAATTTTGTTCTTTTTATCCTCATAGAAGTTAAGAAAAAAATGTGTCTGGCTGATGTTTTGTGGCTGAAGAAAGCTTCTGCCACCACTTCTGGATGGACTGGCTCCACAAAATATTCTTTTTGAGCAGGCATCAGGGGTAATTTTCTGGTGATGAATGCTTGTTCCTGGAAGGCAATCAGCTGTTTTGGGTTTTTTTCCAAAGGCAGCTGAAAAATGTACGTTTAATTAAATGTGCCTGTCTTCTCCATTGCCAAAATTATTCTCTACCTTCTGTTACTGGATATGCTATAATTGACAGGAAGTTTCATGACCAGCAGCTGTAATTTATAAAACATTTTGGAATATTTCGGTATGAAAAGTTCTATACAAATGGAAGATATTAATGGCAATCTTGACAATTCCAGAAAGCTCAAATGTAAGGAAAAATTCTTGTTAGAGTAAAAAATAAAACTCAAACCAAATCCTACTTAATTCAGCTAACTGATCCTTAAATAAATTTGTTGTAGGTAAACCAGTTTTGAATTGAGGAATTTAACTTAATTTATAGCCAGTTAGTATAAATATATAATTAATAGTTTGGTTATTGAGAAACAAAGGCAGATATTTAAATACTTGGGGAAAACACCTTCAAAGATGCCGCCAGCTTTTTCAGCTGTGCCCTGTGGCAGGTCCATTGGAACCAGCTGTTTCCTCCATGGGGCAAGTAGAGCAAGCAGAGCCTGTACTCACAGAGGTTGCCCTGCAGCCCCTCTTCTTCCCTCCCTTCTCCCCCCACCCCCCAAACGGCTTACATCCATTTTGTCTGTTTTCCTGATTTTTATTTGCTGAGTTGGAGTGAGTCCAGGGGAGGCAACAAAGGTGCTCCAAGGACTGCAGCACCTCTGCTATGGAGACAGGCTGAGAGAGCTGGGCTTGTTCAGCCTAGAGAAGTCCCTTAGGGAGACCTTAGAGCAGCTTCCTGTGCATAAATGGGCCAAAAAGAATGTTGGAGAAGGACTTTTTACAAAATAATGTAGTGTCAGGACAAAGAGGAATGGTTTGAAAATGTAAAGGGGAGATTTGTATTAGGTATTAGGACGAAGTTGTTCCCTGTGAGGGTGGTGAGGCCCTGGCACAGGCTGCCCAGAGAAACCCTGGCTACCCCATCCCTGGCAGCGTTCAAGGCCAGACTGGACAGGGCTTGGAGCAAGCTGGTCTAGTGGAAGCTGTCCCTGGCCTTAGAAAAAGGGGTGGAACTGGATGAGTTTTAAGATCCTTTCCAACCCAAACCATTCTATGACTTTGTGAGTTTATTTTTTTACATCATCACTAATTGTTTTTCCCTAGCATTGTTGATTTCCCAGCTTAAATACCAACCTGCCAGACTGCATACCTCAGACCTCTGAAGACCCCCTCCAAAGAGCTCATACATATTACATAAAAATCAAGTAGCATATTGAATAGGATGAAAGTTTTGCCTAAAACATATGAACTGGTTGTGGTTTTTTTCTGATGGTTTATTTAAGTCTTTAAACTATTTGTTTTGAGAGATGGTTGCAAAATTAAACAGTCACCTCAGTTTTGGTCTCAGTTCTAGTAGTGCAGCTGTAAAATCCATGGGCCCCAAGGAAGTCCCCAGTTCTATTTTCCATTACCTACAGAAAGTCTCAAATTTGCATATTATAACATTTATTTTTATTTGATAAATCGGAAGGGTTCCTCATGTTGCCAATACTAGTAACATGAGATGTGTCTATGCAAATTAGGGTCTGTCTCAGCCATTTCTTTCAACACAAGCTGTGCCTTTGTGTCCTTTTATAGAGATTAATATACTTTAAGGATTCTTATTTACATTGAAGAATTAGTGTAAATAATTTTTTGCTTGAAGTTCAACCTATTACAAACTTCTGATATTGGAGTAGAGTTCTTCTTTTCAAAGGGTGTATATCCCCATGGCAGGGGGTTGGAACTGGATGATACAAGGTCCTTTCCACCCAAACCATTCTATGATTCTCTATTACTGTTCAGCGAGCATCTTATATTGTCTGTCATCTGCACCTTGCAGGGAGTGTAAGCCAACCTAACCTAATGCATTGGCTTACATTGTAGAGGATTTTGTCATAGCAGGTTCTGAGCCAAACATTTTGCATATTCTAATTTTGCAACAAAATTTTTCCTTCCTAACAATGTGATTGAGCCCACTTTAGACATGCTCATCAGTCTGGGATTATGAGTAATGTTTGTTAAGAAAGAGAAAACTGTTGCACTCTTTCAGTGAAGTATGACAGAAAATTGTTTCTTGCAGGATTATCTAAGTGACAGTCATATCAGCTTCAGTAGTGTGACTAATTTTTTTATCATTGTAGTAGCAACAACATGGTAATTTTAATTCATAAATGGAGGTTAGAGACAGATCATGTTTTACTGAAAACATGTCAAATCACTAGGAGCTTACTAAGTGATGAAAACTATTTAAAGGGGAGGGTTTTTCGCTTTTCCTTTGGAACTGGCTGCTATTTGTAGTGGTGTCATAGCCAAAGGGAGCAGATCAGATTTCCAGCAAGATCTATCTAAGCCTGCTCTCACATAGTACCAGCCTTACCTCACAAATGTCTTGGTGGCTAAAGTATGTTGTAAAGGGTATGCTAGTCTAGATAAAATAAATTTGGTATCTGTAAGTATATTTTTCCTCTCCTTTTCCATTTTTCTTCCTTTCTTTCCCCCCATTTCTTTCTTCCTTGATTTCACTGTAAAATTTGTTCTTAGCTTTCACCACTTACTCCACTGCATTTCTTGCCTTCATCGTTGTCTTATCTCCCTGAACTGACAGTGGTAGTCCTTCATTCTTCTGTCCAGACAGGTCAGTTGAAGGTCCAGATAAGACTAAAATTTCACTTGAAGAACCTGAATGCCTCTTGTGCTCATCTGGATTATGGGAATTCCTTCTCCCTGCCTATGGGAGATGGGAGAATAACCCCATCTATCACCACACAAGCCTGACTGTACCCCTTTTTTCTCTCCACCACCTGCTTACAGAGAATGAGATGTGGCTTACTTTCAACCCATTTTATCACTGTGGAGAACAGCAGCAGCTATACAGGTAGTGTTACTGGTCCTGCTTTGGGAAAAGAACATTGCAGAAGCAGAGTTGGTGCAATGCAGCAGTGTGCAGAACTCTGTAATCAGGCACAGGACTTGTGTTGCACTTATAGTGGACCTTGGTAGCATGAGCATACCACAATTTTGGTACTGTTTCCACGTAAAACTGTTACACTGCCATGGGTGTATTACCCATACTTATTAGGAAAAGGTATAAACAGTAAGAGATGAAATATGTCTGCAAAGACTTTTGCACAATTGCTTTTGGTAACATATAATGCTGATTTTTTCATGCAATAGATATAATCAACAAAATTAAATCAAACCATCAGAGAAAGGTCTATGATTTACCCAAATTATTTGACAGCAATTCCATTTGACTGTTATTAAACAGGCATCATAACCATTACCATGCCATTAAGTGTTGCAATAACGTATTAGGCAAAGCATGAGTGACATTTTGGAGAGCACTCTGAGGAGGCTGAGCAGCAGCTGCTGGCATGTATTGTTATCTATTATTAATAATATACCTCTTTTGAAAGAGAATTATTCATTGCCACAGCAATATATTTATGACAATTTTCAAAGACACTCCATGAGCAAAGGTCACAGAGGCCTGGCCAACTGTCACCTATGTGCCTTTAAAAATACACTTTTCCAAGCCAAATTAGTGTAATACAGCACATAGCAGCCATAAGGGTAGCTTATCAGGTCTGAAACTATCTTGTTAGTGGGGCTTTATTTTGCTCTTATCACAGCTGCTTATAATGAGGCAGGAAAAGAGAAGGAAGAAAATTGTATCAAAAGTGGACAGTAGAAAGCAAACCAGAAATGAAGTCTGAAGAGAAAGGAAAATGGAGAGGAGGTTGCTTGCTTCAAGGAAGGATGTGCCCAGAAATAAAGGCAGCTGAAAAAGAAAAAAGCATGCCTAAAATGGTATATCTTCAAATATAATTCATGCTTAGCTTGTGCAGGCAATTTCCAGTCAACCTGGTGTTGAGAATTACCATTGTAAGTTTTTTAAGTGATAAATCCTCTGGACTGGGCACTTCTGACAAGGGCACTTGTCTCTAGCCTCACTCTGCCTGTTGATCCCCCAGTTTCATGTCTGGGCACATGCAAAAGGCCTGTTATGTCTTCCCACTGTGCTGGCATCAAACTGTTCGTTTTCTTTAAATGAACAGACATATGCTGTCAACTTTCTGCACTAATTGCACCAGCTTTGTGAACTCATTTCAAAATGTTTGCTAGAAGAGCATTTTCCATAGTATCTTCTATTCATGAATGAAAACAGGTTAATTCCTTTGTATCAGAATATCATTATCAGTAATTGTATCACACCAACATTATCAGGTAGTTTCAGGTGGGCATATAAAAAACAAAATCCTCAATCTTTGTATCTATTAATATACCTATTTGCCGTAACACCTGGAACCCAAGCATATGCAACTTCTCTCCGTTGTTTCTGTCCAGTTTCTGTGTGTATTGCACTTCTATCGGTAAACCAGGCCTTTGTCTTATTTCATCATAAGGGAGAAGCTTCCTCTACAGGATATGTAGGGGTATCTCCAAGGGGAAAAGTATTCCATAGTGAAGGTGTGATTGAATAATACAGTTCCTGTAAGATTGATGTGTGGAATAATTACATGTGGTTTTCCTAGTAGAAATAATTGCTGTAAATAACATTTCCACTTCCAGTGTGTGGCTGCCTGAGATGCCCTGCATGGGCCCTAATGGAATCATCAGTAACAACGCAAGACAATGTAAGATTTCTAGCCAGTGTAGTATTAAGTGCTTCAATGAAACCAGTCAATTAGTTCTAGAAAATAAAGTCCAGATGATATGCCTATATATATATATATTAAATTGATTTAAGAAAGCTGGAGAAGGAAATGAGGGCACAAAAGAAAATCCATTCAGGGAGTCAATGGTATTCTTTTATGGAAATTCTTCTAAAGTAGTAGTTGCTCTAAATATTTGTCAAGTTTTTATATCACAGACACAGTTAAAAGTACATTTACTGTAAAATGACTACTCTGAATTGACGCAAACTGGTATAGGTAGCTCCCAAGTCAATTGACGATATGTAGCACCACTTAGTGGTGAAAGTGGAGTCAACACGGATAAGAGTGACAAGTTTTCACACGTGCCCCTCTCAAGCCCCCAAACGTGAACTAGGCCCAGTCTGTCTATGCTTGCTTGCCAAATACCATTACAATGCCATTCCTATAAGAAAAGTATATCTACCAAGTGGAAGCACAAGAGAGCTGAAGCTCAAGGCCAGCAGAACCAAAGGCTGTTGAGAATCACACATGGTTTCTGGTTACATAGCCTGAAGCTGTGTTCAAATAAATGATGCAGTTTAGGATCTGAATCATAAGATGGCCATGGGCCAAAACCAAATGCACATGGACCAAAACCAAATACAAGAGATGTAGAAAAATTGAAGACTGACAGAAACTGAAAAATAACTATTATTTTTCCATTCCATCAACAAGTTACAAGACTATACAACTTGTGCACTTACATAACAGAACACAGTAACTATCAAAAAGAAAGCCTTTTTATTCAGAACAGATTGGTATGTTTTTTTACAAAAAAGTCATGATTCAACTTACAAAGTCAGCATTACCATTAGCAATATACCTTTCCTAACAGTGAAATCCTTGCCTTTTATCAAATGTCAACTGCAAGAGAGCGTAAATAAAACACCCAACAACCAACTCACACCAAACCTCACTGATACCCCAAAGGCTCTACCTAAAATACATATATATACAATATATGTACACACATTGTATCAATTTATACTTCAGGTCCTTCTCCTCCAGGAACCAGCTATAAAAGAGTAAGACAAATTTATGTTAGTACCATAAGTTTGAGTTCTACAAACCCCCATGTTCTTGCTTTACAACACTTTGGCAGACGAAGGCTTTATGGTAGACCACAAAAGGAATTTTTAGATCCAATATTATCTTCCTCTCCAAACACAAGTAGTCAGTTGCTGATAGAAAAGCACATGCCAAAAAGAATCTCCAAAACAGGAAGAACGTTTAACAAAATATAAAGGAGATCCCAGGGAACAGACATTTTGTATTTTGTCTTTATTATTTAATTTCAGGAGATGATTCTGTCTAGAAACACTACATCTTGTTTTTAAAGACAAAGCCTATGCTTCCTCTCATGAGAATTTCTCTAATTGCTGATCCTTCCCCAGACTGTTGCTATACTGGTAGTTTGTTTTCCTCTTTCCAACTCCTACTGCTAAGCAGAGCCCAAAAACTAAGAAAGAGCCTGAACCCTTTCACAGATAGGGAGTAGCATCTTCCCAAGAAGAAAGTAAAGAACTGAACAACAGAAAAGGAAAACATTAATAGGGACAAAAGAAAGAGGATAACCATTACTTTTTTATGTATTCTTTTTAAACAATTTTAACCATTCCTTTTATATACATTCTTAATAATTAGCTGAGCATTTCTAAAGACAAATACCCTCACTGCTTTGGGGAGTGAAGTAAGAAAAAGTCTAAAGTCTTCCTGATGTGGGAAGGTATGTCTCCTGAAGAGACACAAGATCTAATATAGAAACACATCTATGTCTTGCTGAAAATTTGCACTCTAATTCATCAGCTTCTGCTTCAAGGGCATTGTACCACCAGCTTAACTTGATGATAATAATTCTACCCTATACAAGACATCGGAACAGGCACAGTCCTTTCAAGGATGCCGAACAATAACCAAAGCAGAAAAAAGGCTTTGAAATTAAGTCAAGATGGCACTTGCTCAGACACACAGCAGGGAGGTGCAAGGAAGGTTAAGACAGCAAAATGGAGATTCTTCTTCATTTACACAGAGCTGACAGACTCAAGACAGACTTCCTCTTCTCTTCCCACAAAATCAGCAATGCCTTTACGTAGGAAGTCCAGATTTTGTAGCCATTTATGCAGACAAGCAAAGAACTACTGTGGGTCTGCTTTTGTGGTGCTTAGCAAATTGCAGAATTCAGCAATTGCAAAATTACAATATTCAGTTACTGTTTCAGTACTGCTATACATATATAAGCACATAATACACTAAAAATCACAGTGCTTCCAATTTGGTATAATCCAACAGACCTCCAGATTTTTGTTTTTCAGAGCATGCAAAAGGTACAGCTCTGTGGGCATCACATGCCAAATGACTTGATGAGCTTGTAAGCATCCAAACTTCTGCAAAAATATTTATACATGAGATAATGAATGAAATGTACATGTATTTCACCCTACATACTTTTGCAAATGCTCATGAGTTGAAAGCCACTGTACAAACCAGCCTACAGTGGACAACAATGTCAGCAATTCCCTTGCACACCTGAAGACCAGAAAACTATTCACCTAAATAAATTCAGGGCCATGTCTCTCGATGTTTACTGTACCATGTACCAAGAAAAGCAGTAAGACTGCTTTTCCAGCACTGTTCATACACACGTATGCCCTGAAAGCTACTTGAAAATAGCTTATGTCATGGAACTATCTGGAAACCTCAGCTTGAAGTGGTGGAACTCAACTGTTTTATTGATTACTAGAGAAAATAAATGCATGCAGCCTTTTCGCATTGACAACTTACCATTGTTATATTATTTCCATTTAGCAAAATCTGGTCTAGCTTCGTGATTCTTCTGCCCTCAGGTGTAATCTCACTAAAATAGCATTAGAAAAAGTAAGTAAGAACATATAACAAGGGACAACAATTACAGTTTTGATTGCAGAACTGATATAAATCTCTACATTAAGATGGCATTTGTTGGAACTAATAGATAAATTAGCTACACTGCAGCACAATCTTCATAAATTGACCACCTGGCTAGAGACAGCTACCCGGCAAATAAAAAGATCCATGGTACTTTTCTGCTCAGTACATAAAGATACCAATTTTACCTTCTAAATCTCAGCAATTTCTAGAATACCACCAATATTCCAAATAGGTTTCAAATAACAATGTGGCTTGAAAAAGTAATATTTACCCTTAAGTCTGCCACCTTTTCAAATCTTTGCCCAGACTTTAAGGAAATGTGAAAGCAAAAAACCACACTACTGGAATGTTCAACACACAACCCATGCAAAATTAAGGCTCAAATTAGGAACCTGACTACAACTATAAATCATGCAACAGCTACGCTATGGCATGGCTGTCTGGAACAGAGCACCCTCTACAGTTTAAGTGCAAAGTATAAACTATTCAGCTGGCAAGTTTCCAAAATATAAGAACACTTTGCTTACAGGTCTTTCACAGTGCTTACCTTCAGGAAATAAACCACTAAATAGCAACTAGAGGCAGAAATAGTACTTACAATTCTGTAACATCTTCTAACACCATATCTGAAAATCCAGTTTCAAGGAAAATAAAACCCAGAATTAAAAAAAAAAAAAAAAAAAAAAAAAGAATTTAATGCTATTTTTATTTTATACTGAACTGTGATTTTATCCATAAAATAAAACGAGAATAACACAATCCAGACAAGAAGGCTCTACCCAGTGAACTCAAACCTCTCAAAAGCAATATATGAATTGAGCCAAAGCATAAAGCGGATGGCCTTAAGCACTTGCACCAAAGGATACTAACGAAGTCATCAAATCCTAGAAGTGTTCCAACGATTTCTTTGTCACTCTTCATCACAATATGGATGCGTGAACCTATGCATTTGTCCACAAGCTCTGCCAATAAAAACAGACAAAAGATTTGACATGTACAAGAGATTATTTTATAGAACACACATTTTTTTAGGGCCAAACCCCCTGACACTGTGGTGACAAATAAGTGATTGCCACAGACACTGGTGAAAAAAAAAAGCCAAAAACAACTCACAACAAAATAACAAAACCCCCAAAACCAAAACACACAAAAAAATTACAGAAAAGATTAAATCATAGAACCAGCTAGGCTGGAAAAGACCTTTAAGGTTGGGCCTCAAGCACAACCATTACCCCAGGACTGCCAAGACTACCACTAAACCATGTCACTGAGAGCCTCATCTACATGGGTTTTGAGCACTTCCAGGGATGGTGATTCCACCACTTCCTTGCGCAGCTGTTCCACTGCCTGATCACACTCCAGGCAGTAACGGACAGAACGAGAGGACACAGCCTCAAACTGCACCAAGGAAGGTCCAGGTTG